>JAMFTG010000357.1:0-169041 GCA_023974075.1 Chaenocephalus aceratus | reverse complement strand
ATATTATATATATATATATATATATATATATATATATAAGGAACCGCCGTAGACAAAGGGTGTTGCTATAGCAAAACACGTCATGTTTATGTTTACACCTATGGTTTAAACACAAAACCAGTAGCGCGAAAAGGGGTGGGGTCAATATGACCAGCTGGCGGAAATAGATATAAATGGTTCTTCAATCTGACTTCATATTGACCATTTTTAACAACAGAGGGTGCTACATAACATTACTTTCAGGAAAAGTCACAGACTGTGGAGACTTTAATATTTTATTGAAACACAGTTACATACAATAAAAAAAACAGTTGTGGGTCAAATTGACCCGATGGTGGTTTCTAGTGTTATTCCCATGTAATTGTAGAATGAACACAGTCTTCCTTTGAAATGTATAAGTCAGGTTGTCTTGAGTAGTCAAAATTACTACAAATCATTGTACACATTTGTAAAATATTATTTTCACTTGTTACCATGTGAGTCTATTTGTATGCAGCTCTGCGTGATTTTGTGGCTACAATTCAGGCTAATACGCTACCAGAGGTGGAATAATACTCAGATATTGTACTGAGTAAAAGTAGAAGTATCAGATCCTGCCTCGCTACTAGACAAGAAGGCTATATCTATAATACCCTCCGAACAGAGTCAGAGCGGCTTTATTCCAAGTATTTCCTCGTTCCCAAACGGGGAGGGAACGGGATTCGGCCTATACTAGATTTGAGGGCTCTGAGCAAAATATCTCAAAAGATACAAATTCAGAATGCTCACTCACACATCTCTGTTGCGTCTCGTGCGCCAAAACGATTGGTTCACATCAGTCGCCCTGAAAGACGCGTATTTTCCACATCCCAGTATATTATCCACACAGGAAATATCTGAGGTTCGCCTTTCAGGGTGTCTGTTACGAGTACAGAGTACTTTCCTTCGATCTGTCTCTCAGCCCACGAGTGTTGTACGGTGTACGGAAGCCGCGATAGCCCCGTTAAGACAACAGGGTATTCGCCTGGCAACTTATCTGGGACGATTGGCTCCTTCTCGCACAGTCGGAGTAAGAGGCTATTACGCAGACGAATGTCCTCGTGAAATACCTGCTCGACCTGGATTTCGTAATAAACACAGAAAAGAGCATGTTGTCCCCAGCCCAGACTGTACTCTTCCTGGGCCTACGCCTGAATTCGGTGCCCTTTACAGCCCGCCTGTCAACGGAGAGAGTGAAAGCCTTCAGGGCTTGCCTCGCTCATTTCAGCCACGCAAATATGTTCTCTTCAGATCATGTCTGCGGTTACTGTGGCTCATGGCGTCAGCCATCCTGGTGTTACGACTGGGACGCTCACACATGAGGGAGTTTCAGCGCTGGGTAGCTGCCCTCAGACTGGACCCCGTGCGTCATGGCGCGCGGAGAGTGATGGTCACTATGAAATGCGTAATGGCACTGCGCCACTGCTGCAACCGACTTTTCTAGTACGGGGCGTGCCTATAGGTGCTGTTCTATCGCGGAAGGTGGTCACCACAGACACATGTCTGACGGGCTGGGGGGGGCATACAAAGGTCGACCTGTGAGGGGTATCTGGAGCAGAGACCTCCAACGGCCACACATAAATTATCTGGAGCTTTTAGCGGTTGTTCCTCACCCTGAAAACACTTTTCTGCCTTTTCTCGGAGGACATCATGTCCTCGTTGAGGACAGACAACACGACCACCAATATCGTATATAAACCTCCAGGGGGTTTGCGTTCTCTCAAGTTACACATGCTGGCACGCAAACTGATCTTATGGAGCTGCGGACGTCTCCTCTCTCTGAGAGCGACGCACGTACCAGGAGTAGGGTTGGGTACAGAGAACCAACATTTCGATTCCAACGGCATCATTTAGAAATGTGAATTTCGGTTCCGCTTTTCGATGCCTGAGGAAATGTTTCTCGCCGCTCTCCGTAGCCTAGTGTATGACTGCGGCGAGGCGGGAAATGTAGCGTTGTACCTACACTTCCTACAGCGTAACCTGAGACCAGGGCCGGCCATGGATGTATAATAAGGGCCGGCCCGTTGCTAGCTGCTCTAACGGAAGAAGTAGATGTTTCTACAATGATGTGGAGGGAGAGTCCTCTCCAGTCAGACTGAGGCTGATAACGACAGCTCAGTGAGGTGAAGGACTCGGAGTGTTTAGATAGTTCACTTTAGTCTAAGTTATCTCAGTGGGTCTCAAACGTTTTGATCACAATTATGTAAACACATATTTCCAAGGCTCTCCTTTATAATGATTGGGATATAAAACAGGTTTGAAATCATTCCAATGTAAACTATAGGACAGTAAACCAGACATATCGTTTTAAACTGGAGAGATACAAAAATATGCATAAATAAAATAAGATATGAATGAACAAACAAAAATAAAATGTTACATGTATTTGTTATTGGCTATGGGTTATTGGTTATGCTCACATACTTATTTAATTATTCAAATGGATGTTTAGAGTCTGTACCCCCCTAGATCTAGTCTAGTAATTCTGCTTAAAGTGCACCAGATTGAAGCATTTTGCTTTAAATGTTCAAAACATTTCTTCCTGGTGTGGAAACTGATGTGAGATATTGTACCAAAGAACTGTGATACATGTAAAAGGGCAGAGAAAGTCTTGTTGCAATTTCCAGACATTAAAAGAGGTCTGTTGAGTTCCCTGGTAATTATCAAATGGTAGCAGTTAAGTGAATACTGTTCAAGCAATACCTGTGTTTGTGTTTTATAGTGATTTCTCTGTTTTTATCCTTTCATAAATTTGAGGACTAAAATGGCGAGAGACAAAGGGCTGTAAAAATAAGTTTTATTGCAGTGGGGGAGGTCGAGGTATGCAGCACAGGGTGAGTGGGCCAGGGGAGAGGAAATTCTGTTTGAGATCTCTGGCAGGCCAGGTTTTAAGGAAATCTATGTATCTTGAATAAGTATATGTGTGAGTTTATACATTCCTGTGTGTTAATGGTTGAAGGAACAAAAGGTACATTTTTCCTCTCCAATATAGAGAGGTTTTTTATAGATTTCTGAAACAATGTTCCCTTTTTTGTTAGAAATAGATGAGCACAATAGTTTTTTCTTTGACTTTTTACCTGTTTATCAAAAGAGTGTTTTAAGCTATTGTGAAGAAGGAAGATGCAGAATTAAGGGTGTGATTTCTGTTTGGAGTGTAAAGATTATCCCTGATAATGTTTTTCTGGGGTAAACCATCGATATGTTTTACCAAATGGGGAGGGACATTTTCCTTGAGTTTTAATGAGGTTGCCTTCCAACACCTGTGGCTTTCAAAGCTGCCAGGCACTGATTTCCCTGTGAGATAGCGTTTTGGTATCTCCCCAATGAAACGACACCCCTTCTTTGTATTAGGGAAATGTTTTTCTGGTGGTTGGGTCTCTTCTTCAAGCGCTGACAAGACGAATAGGATGTCCGCAGTGCGTGAATAAGGGCGGGAGTACTCCACACATTGCTTATATGACTCTTTGAATTGTATAGTAATGTATTATATTATATCGTATTGCATTATACTACTTTGTTTAATTAAAACGGATTATTGTTTAACTGGTATCCTGGTGTCTTCTAATTCCTTCCCTGTTATGATTTCAAGCAGGACTCGTCAAAACAACACGCGGTGAGGAGTTGGGTTGTAAAAACCCCAACCTCGCAACACTGGTATGCCTGAGAAGGCAGATATGCTTGTTTTTCTCAACAAGAACTTAATAATTTTTTGTACCCTGCCCCTCAAAGAATCGGATTTGAGAACCGTTAACCGGAATCGAAAGTAGAATCGGAATCAGAATCGTGGAAATTCAAACGATACCCAACCCTAACCAGGAGTGATGAACCTCGGGGCAGATCTGCTGTCCAGAGGTGCACCACTATATGCAGACTGGACTCTACAGCCAACAATTGTGAGTCAGCTGTGGGTGCGTTACGGCCGCGGTGGATCTGTTCGCATCAAAAGAAAACGCTCAATGTCAGCTGTTCTTTTCAATGCGCGATTTAAACGCACCGTTAGGCGTGGACGCGCTCGCACACGCTTGGCCTCCGGTCCTTCTGTACGCGTTCCCACCCCTGGCTCTGATACCCCCAACTCTGGCCAGAGTGAGAGAACAACGCCACACACTGATCCTAATAGCTCCACACTGGCCTGCAATGTACTGGCTGGCGGAGATATATCAGCTGCTGTGAGGGCAGCCGTGGCAGCACCTGTCACTGAAGACAGTGTTGTTACTGGCTCTGGCATCTGCCAAGCGAGTCAAGTGACATTCATGCGCTCTCTGTACATCCTTCATGCACTCAGTTTGCCCCGGGGCAAACGAGAGTGTTGCTGAAGCCCAACCCTTTGTACCTAAGGTGGTTGGCTCATGTACCCCCATTGACATTGAGGCATTTCCTCCGTCACTGTGATCCTCTGAGGAACAGCGGCCGAATTTGCTGTGTCCAGTTCGTGCTTTACGCACCTATATGGACAGGTCAAGAGAGTTTCGATGCAATGACCAACTCTTTGTATCCTAGGCTAACCCTCATAAGGGCAAGCCCGTTACCAGGCAACGGCTCTCCCACTGGATTGTGGAAGTGATTGCTCTGGCTCATACGAGTCAGGGTTTGCAGGCACCAACGGGCCTGCGTGCTCATTCTACTCGTGGACTGGCTACATCCTGGGCGTTTCCATCCAAGACATTTGTGCAGCAGCGAGCTGGTCCTCACCGCTCACTTTTGTCCACTTTTACAGGCTAGATGTCTCCGCTCCAAGTGTGGCCCACGCAGTGCTGGGCCCCGTGTTGAGACAGAGTTCTACCTGTTAAGTTCTGGTTGTTTTGGTGATTTATAGAGATAAGCATGTCTAGCAATACGGGAGTTTCAATATCCCATAGTGACATCGAACAGAGTGTATGAATGAGAACTATAGGTTACTTACGTAACCCCAGGCCTCAGAGTAACATGAAGTGAGATGTCTCACCAGACGGCCCTTCTTGCTAAGGCGAAGCGAGAAGAGGTGCTTATTTTGAATGACGCTGCGACGTAGGGCAAGCTACTTAAAGGGTGGGTGGATTCGCGTTGAGGCGCATCCCATAGTGAGACATCTCACTTCATGTTACTCTGAGAACTGGGGTTACGTAAGTAACTTATAGTTTCACGGAGAGAGATACCACAGATCCTTCAGTGAGGCTGCTGCACCACGGTGTTTCAGAGAGAGATACCACAGCTCCTTCAGTGAGGCTGCTGCTCCACGGTGTTTCAGAGAGAGATACCACAGCTCCTTCAGTGAGGCTGCTGCTCCACGGTGTTTCAGAGATACCACAGCTCCTTCAGTGAGGCTGCTGCTCCACGGTGTTTCAGAGAGAGATACCACAGCTCCTTCAGTGAGGCTGCTGCTCCACGGTGTTTCAGAGAGAGATACCACAGCTCCTTCAGTGAGGCTGCTGCTCCACGGTGTTTCAGAGAGATACCACAGCTCCTTCAGTGAGGCTGCTGCTCCACGGTGTTTCAGAGAGATACCACAGCTCCTTCAGTGAGGCTGCTGCTCCACGGTGTTTCAGAGATACCACAGCTCCTTCCTTCCTGCAGCGGTCAGGCTGTACAACCACCACGGTCCCTAGTAGACCACCTCACACGCTGGAATACTAAATATGTTTGAAGAATTCTGGGAACCTTTTCCTTAGAAATGCAAACCTCAAATATACGTTTAACATAAGTAAACAATCTTCTAGTACCTTAAACATATTATGCACCGGAACGGTATTGACGGTATTCTTAATATTTTGTTTGTTATTCTCTATTTTCTAGTTTTTGTATTTGTTCATACATTTTGGTTCTTTACTTTTATGTCACCTATTCATATTGTATTAGATATAGAAGTTGACAGGACCCTCTTGGTGACGGGGAGCCTAGAAAATGTTTCCCGCTCTCAGGTATGATTGTGGTGATCAACTGAATATGGGCCGCACTGTTTGCCCTGATGTGCAGCAAATGCTTCTGTCTACATGGATGTTTGTGTGGGGCAATCAAACAGTGTTGGGATCAGCTGTCTCTGCGGCAGCTCAGCAGCCTCTTCACATGCGTGAACACCTCCTTTAACTTCAGTCCATACACCACGGGGTTCAGTAAAGTGGGTACTAGCATCATCAGGATGGAGGTGATGAGAGTGGAGTCAGATTCTCTGTTGCTCTGCAGGCGGCGAAGCATCAGATCTAAGTAGACGCTGATGGAATAGTTAAAGAAGACGAGCAGGTGAGGAAGACAGGTTTGTAGAGCTTTGCTGCTGAAGCTACGTGAGCGCCGCAGGCAGATGAAGAGGATCCTAGCGTAGGAGAAGAGCATGAAGGCTGCAGGCAGGAAGACTGTGGCTGTGATGATCAGCAGAATGAAAGTCCACTCAGCTGCGCTTCAGCACCACCACAGCTCAGGGTGAAATAGCTGCTGATGTCGCAGTAGACCTTGTCGAGCTGCGCCCTGCAGAGCGGTAAGCGGCTAACCAGCAGCGTTGTGACTCCCCCTAAAATAACAGGCAGCATCCAGCAGAGAAGCAGCATCAGCACCACCTTGGCAGGAGTTACCAGCACAGCGTAGTGCATCGGGTGGCAGATGGACAGGTAGCGGTCAAAGGCCATGGCCGACAACAGGAAGAAGCTAGCTCCACCAAGAGAGGAAACAAAGAAACCCTGGCACAGACACAAAGTCCGGGACACCTGCACCAAGCCGGCGCCGGACAGCAACAGATCAGACAGAAGTTTAGGATAAATCAGTGTGCTGGCTGTGAGAGAGTTCAGCAGAAATGATGCCACGAAGGCAAACATGGGCCGGTGAAGAGCTCGCTGCGAAACAGATGATATAAATCACCAGAGAGTCACTTAACAACACGAAGAGGTACAGCAACAAAAACACGAAGAATAAGAGCGAGCTGTGGCCAGACAGCGAGGAGAAACCGACCAGCGTCAGGGACGAGGTCACGTTAAACCCTGCTGACGTCATGAGGAGACCCCACCAAACAACACGCTGTGACCTCAGGTCAACAACAACAATAACAGAGCAGACCAACCTGTTGACATCTAATAAAGGATATAACATTAGTTTATATCACATTGACATATACAGTAGTAATAAGGAAACTGGAATATTTAGAACACACATTTATTTAACATTCATATTTAAAACGTGTATTCATAGAATATGAATTCACAGTTAATTATTCAGATACTAAAATATCTGCTTTAACATTAATGTATAGGTCAATGATAAATATCTATCACGAATCAGAAACAGGCAAAAGCATCATCGCAATGAACACGAAAAAATGAGAAACATGACATTAACATATGTGAAATTAGTCATAAACCAGCAGAACAATCATCACAAGGAACACGAAACATGAGGAGAAACGGACCTGAATCCACCTGTTAAAATATTAATACATAACATTATGCATCACCACAGTGAACCATTGAATGTACGTGAACACGAAACGTGAGAAACATGAGAAAGAGACCTGACTCCACCTGTTTCAACAAATGTGTTAATACAGACACAGAACATTAATAGTTATAAGATTCATTTAAAGAATGTTAATATATGATTAATCATGAAAACAGAGAAACTGACCTGAATCCACCTGTTAAAACATTAACTTCAATATATACAGCATTAATATAAAGTACATATTTAGTTTCATAATGAATCAGGAAAAGGCAGAAAGATTATTACCGTGAACACGAAACATGAGGAGAAACTAACCTGAATCCACCTGTTTAAATATTTAAGTTAATACATACACACAACATTAATAGTTATAACATTCATTTAAAGAATGTTTAATATGATTAATCATGAAAACAGAGAAACATAATCTCAGTAAACATGAGGAGAAACTGACCTGAATCCACCTGGTTAATATTAACGTGAATATATAACAATAATGTAAGAAACATTTATACATATGACTTCAAAATAACATTTATAAGTGAGATATTAAACTAAGATTAGCACAAGGAACACGAAACGTGAGGAGAAACTGACCTGAATCCACCTGTTTAAACATTAACTTCAATGTATATAACATTAATATATACAGAATTAATATAAAGTACATATTTAGTTTCATAATGAATCAGGAAAAGGCAGAAGAAAGATTATTACAGTGAACACGAAACATGAGGAGAAACGGACCTGAATCCAGCTGGTGAAACATTTATGTTAATACATACACACAACATTAATAGTTATAACATTCATTTAAAGAATGTTAATATGATTAATCATGAAAACAGAGAAACATAATCTCAGTGAACAAGAGGAGAAGCAGACCTGAATCCAGCTGGTGAAACATTAATATAACATTAATGTAGTTATGATGAAGCACGTACAGACAGAGACAGCATCTCAGTGAACAAGAGGAGAAACTGACCTGAGTCCAGCTGGTGAAACATTAATGTAGATATGATGAAGCACATACAGACAGAGACAGCATCTCAGTGAACAAGAGGAGAAACTGACCTGAGTCCAGCTGGTGAAACATTAATGTAGATATGATGAAGCACGTACAGACAGAGACAGCATCTCAGTGAACAAGAGGAGAAGCTGACCTGAGTCCAGCTGGTGAAACATTAATGTAGATATGATGAAGCACGTACAGACAGAGGCAGCATCTCAGTGAACAAGAAGAGAAACTGACCTGAGTCCAGCTGGTGAAACATTAATGTAGATATGATGAAGCACGTACAGACAGAGGCAGCATCTCAGTGAACATGAAGCTGTGAAGCTGCTTTTATCACCATCCTTCTTCCTCCGTGGAGATCATTGTATATTCATTAAAGGTCATCTACCAATCACAAATATCTTGTTGTTTGGAATGGCAGGTTCTGAGAAGGCAATGTCAAGTTAATGTAAAACAGACATAAACATCTTCAAATAGTAAAAACTACTTATATGTTAAAAACCTTTCTCGTTCTTAACACAGACTATATTCAGGGTCGATATGGGTTGAACTGAGATTCCCACACACACACTTTAAGATGTTCTGATACGCCCGACCGATACAAAGCACGGCTTTGAAGGAAAGGATGAAGTCACTAATCATGTAGTTGCTTTGAACTGTTCTTTGGTAAGTGTGCAGAGCAATGGTGATTTGAACGTTGAGTATTTGTGTATATATTAATGATTAATGTAAATTAATTCCAGTTAAATGTAACCATTAGGAAGACGGTTCTGTTTGTAATTCTTTATATTTTCATTGTGTTATTTGGTGGCATCAATGTGTGCATTTGATACAGGAGCAGTGTCTTTAGGGCCTCGTAGCCCTTAAGGTCAGAATAAAGAGATCCTCGACCACGCACCGCACAGAAAGGTTCAACCTGTCTGGGAATGGATGCAAAACATCTATTGTCTCATTATCATCTATTTGCTGGATGAGGTTTGGTTTTGAGTCCAAACGTGTTAAAGCAGGAACACGTGCAGCGCTGTGGGCCGCTGGTTAGCATCTGTTCCCTTCATGAGCACATCCAGTGTGACTGATATCCAATTAACATTCATGACAGAGCACACATTTAATTAACCAGAAAAACCCAATCTTTCACTTATTCGGGATGGACATGATCCTCAGAGACGTTTAATTATATTTCAATCATCCGTCTTTCTTGGTCGTTGTGCAATATTACTCATTATGAATAAAACACACCAGGAGACAGCTCTTCGGGTCCCGCGGGGAAATACCCGTTGTGTCCTCGTTACGGCCTCTAATGTAATCTGACTGGCAGCTCAACGCCCTCTCTCAATCACTGTGCTGGACAAAGACGACAACTCCACTCAATTAATAAGCTTTTTTCTTTAGAAATCATTAAGAGGTGTTAATATGTGGAGATTATCCTGCTGAACTAAACGTATAAGAATCATAAACATTTGTTTAAAGAGCAACTTGCAGGTTAGAGACCCCAGTGAATAAATGTGTAGGAAAATGATGTATACACTAGATTTTCCAAAAAATATACAGAAATATATTCTACAGTGACTTCTGGCGTCGTTTTTGCAAGACATTTTTTACTTCCGCATAAAAAAAGACCACCCGCGTGACCTCCCGCGTGTGACGTCACATCAGGGAGAGCGGACGGTCTAACGTATGAATAAACATGGATCACAATAGAAGTTTTGACACGAAGAGGTTGAAAATGTATATTTGAATGCATATGACGGACCACAACCATATAATTCTGAGACTGCTAGGCGTCTAAGAGACCAGGAGCAGCCAAGGATTAGAAGAAATAACGGCCATCGGAGAGAAATGTAGCAGTGGTGGCTCAAAACCTGCAAGTTGCTCTTTAACATAAACTTGGTGCGTAGGTGCTGACTTGTCTATTAAAAGTATTTTTGATACACTTTCAATTGTGCTTACAGCGTATTATTTTTACTGTACAACATGACCGGAGAGATTTATATTCTACCATTTTTACAGTCAAATACCGGCTAACAAACACTGAGTATTGAAGAAAACTGTGACGCTCCTCTCGCTCCCAGGAGAGAAACTTAAAATAAAGTGGAGTCTCTGAGAAGGTTCAAATGGGTACTTTAATTAAGTAACGTGGTCATAGGACAAGCAGAAGGTAAAGAAGAGACAAATGCCGGTGTTGTCTCGGTGGTGGCAGCTGCGAAGAAGGAAGGGCAGAGTTGTGCTCACCCGCCGCCTTATATCCTCTCTCGTGCTGAAGAAGGGGGGGCCCCGCCTTAGTCTTCAATGTCCGAGATCGCGTTAAAACAGAGGATTTCGACATTTTACATTCATTGCTTACATCCACACGCCTTTTCTCCTCCTTATCGCTTTCATAACTTTTTATTTATTTCATTTTAACGGCTGTAATTCATTACTTTAATAATACTAGAAATACTTTACGGCAGTTATCATTTACGGTAGTTCCGGATGTTGTCATACCAACTCACGTCTGTAAACAAAACGTATTAAAATAACTGTACCTTCATTTAAAAACCCTCCTGTTGTCTTCGTTTCCCCTTACTTTGGTGTTCGCGGTCAAATGTGACCGGTCCTGTTTTAACTGCTATTACATTAACACAAAAACCATTAAACATCACCACATTTCATTTAACACCCTTTCAAACTGTACATATTGTATCAGACTACTTGTATACATGAAAAACTGCAGTAAATATACAAAGAATAGACACTGAACATGTATTGCGTGTGCCATGTGTGATTCACATGGGGGGATGGGCACATAAGAGCGGGAAATGTGTCAAATTGTTCTGTGTGTTTGTGAGTGCCAGGTGTGATTCACATGGGGGGATGGGCACATAAGGAGGGGGGGAACACGTCTAGAGTATGGGTGTGTGTGTGGGTGTTTTATCTGATCCGGATGGTTACTAGTTCCTTTTCTTTATGGCGGCATTTTTGAGCGGGTAACACCATGGGTGTTACAAAGTTGACTAAATCATCCAAAATGCAATGAAAAGTGGTGATCAGCAATTGTATTTGTTCAAACGTCTACTGTGAAGGATATCATAAAGCCTTAATGCACTCGAATGTAAAACAAAATAATTATGATTGATGGAAGTAGTAAATCGGTCAGCTTTGACCCGAAGACAACAGGAGGGTTAATATTCAGCAATAGTAATATCTCGATGTCTATAGATGTAGTGTTAAAGTCAGTCGGCTTTGGTGTGCAATACTCTTTAGTTTAAAATAAATTATGCCATAAAACATTGATTTGAATTTCTAACAGTATTTGAATATAGAAACCACCCCACATGTATAGCTTTGTGTGGTGCTAGGTTCACGAGAGGATCCGCAATCGCACTTTGTTGCGTAGCTTCAGTGTCGTAGCCGAGATGCTGTTGATAGTGAGATGTGTCTGCCGTTTACTCTCAACTGTTTGACCGATATGATGCATCATCCAGTACTGAGAGTGCATTTTAACATGCTACATATTGGCCCTCATGCTCCCAGACAGGACACGTACATACAAAAGTACTGAGATGTCACTCACATAAAGTGAGAAGCCTGCAGGGCAGAGGTCAGGGCGGTAAAACTTCCTGCAGATGATGAAATTATGTTTGTGGTTAATGAGCTGCAGCTTGGACTCTGTGGACTAACGAGCTCCGGCCTTAATGAGAGCTGTTAACGAGCTGCTCTCAGGTGACCTCATCAACACACTGACCTGTTTGCTTCCTTATATTGTGCTGCTGTAATCACCCAGAGGCTAAACCTGCACAAACAAGACAAAACAATAATCAAAGCAAATTAAAGAGTCAATATGTAAAGAAAATAACGTCAAAGCTCTTTTTTGGTGCTATTTATTGTCATTTTAAAATACTTTTTATCAAAACACACTGAAGGAAATTGTCAGCTTGGGTTCATAGGGGCAGAATAATCCACTTTAGGTGCTCCAGTGAGTGTTAGTGCGGCACATAAACGGGCCCAAGCTGTAAATATAATGATCATCAATAGACACAAAGCAGAACGGCACTTAGACCTCAAACACCTTGAAATAAGGACATCGATACAGGGCTCGAGCTTAAGGTCATCCCGGAGCCAAAAAAAATAGGGTCGGGAAGGATAAAAAAAAATGTTGGGACGAGAGTTAAAATAAAAATACCCTGCTAACTCTACTATGAACGGCGATGAAAATGAAACTGACTGCAAGTTTTGTGTAGCACACAGTTATTAAACCTCCTTGTCAACATAAACACACACACGCACAAAACATTTAGCAACCCTCGATATACACACACACACACACAGAGTACGTATACCGACAGCCAGCAGCACAGCTGCCCGCACATTTCTGGCCCGTGAATAATGAGAACTCTCCATCGCATTCAGTCCTTAGCAATATGCTGCGCCTCTCCCCATGTAGGGATGGGTACCGGGCCCCGGGCTGGAATTAGGAAAGAACGTGGGTACCGTTAAGCTCCGACGTTATGGTACTGGAGACATTTAAAAAATATACGTCTTATGTATTATTGCTACATAAACATTATATCGCAGTTTTATTTTCGCCAACTCCGTTTCTAATACGCAAAAAGACTACAACATGCGTCTGATGTATTTTCGATCTTTCCAATCCAGACGGGAGAGATCTCTCTCCCGTCTGTGTGCGAGGGGGCGGGCCGTTTGTAAAGGTCTCCTGACTGTGTTACTGTAAGAAATGTAAATCAATGATGTAATATAGTTTAAACATACAGTAATTTTAAAACTATTTTATACTGAAAACAGTTCCGGTTAACGTTTACTTTGAAAAGCTGTATTGAGAGACGACAACAATGACGACTTCCGGTTCCACGTTAATAACGATTACAGCCGTTAAAATGCATTAAATAAAAAGTCATGAAAGAGTGTATGAGGAGAAAAAGGCGTGTGGAAGTTATACAATGACCACACAACGTTTAAATCCTCTGTTATGTGCAATATCGGACATTGGAGAAAGAGTTGGGAGAACGACGTCACCAGCCGCCATTGAAGGAGGAGCGCTGGATTGATACAGACGGAGGACAACGCGACCTCAGGCACTTCTCCACGGCCGCCACTGGGAGAGGGAGCTGCAGCCTCTCTCTCCCACCAACCTCCTTCTGTTTGTTTCATTGCCACGCCATTTAATTAAAGTACTCCATTCGTCTCATTGTTTGAAGCTTCTCTCCTGGACGCGTGTGAACAACGAATACTCTAACATTACAGACTGTCATCCTGTTAGTGGTTACTCTGGGTTCTGTCTTCAGGACAGAGTTGGATTTTTTTGTTAGTTGGATGGGACTCGATTGGATTCAATATTAGAGCAACTTTCTCGTGTGTTTTTTAAAAATATATTTGGCCTTTGTTTCTGTGTTTGACTGATTTTCTCAAATAAAAAGGTTGATGAATTATTTATGTTAAAGGTCACTTTGAATGATTTGAACTAATGATAATGTAGAAAAACTAATATTTTAAAATCGGGACGGTCCACATTAATTGCGGGACGGCTTAGATTGTATTTCGGGATGGTTCCGGGAGGATGGTGAATAAAGTTAGACGAGAGCCCTGCATCTATATCTCATTTATAACACACATGAAAGGTCTTTCGTTGTCTGCTGTTTATATAATGTGTCTCAGATCAGCTCGGTATGCATGGTACCATTAGTCAATAAAGGATATTCTAACCTGATGTATGAGGGACCAGAAATCAAAGTCATTTGAGCCACGATATAACGGGATCTCACAGCTCCGTAATATTAAAACACAAATTGTTGTTTTAAATGATGGATGTTACTACCTCATTATACATACCAGCCATAACTACATCGTATGCTTATTTGAACACAAACCCTCGTGGTGGTGTTTGAGGTGGTTATAGAGAGGCGAAGTCCCTCCCCTTCCGGGGGAGCTCCATGGGACCTTAATTCGGAAAAATTATGTATTGAAGTCAATGGGGAGAGAATGATTATCTTTCGATCAAGTTTGAATTGTGCCACAAATTACACATATGATGTTTGTCAATTTAAAAGACAATTTTGCAAGTAAAAAAAAATTAAATGTGTCGTAAAACTGTGAAGTAAACACTTTTGTTTGTGTGAAACGCTGAATTAACTACATCTCTGGTCTCTCACAACAACACACGTCACCAAGATGGCCGTCACTACTGTCTGTCAACAAAATGATTGCCTACCCTCACTATCACCCTCTCACCCTCACTATCACCCTCTCACTATCACCCTCACTATCACCCTCTCACCCTCTCTATCACCACAATGAAACACGTCCAGAAGAACGTCATGCAAAGCTGCCTTCCTTTGATTCTCTCTGAACTGCCTGGTCTTTTTAATGTTTAATGTCAACCATTTGTACAGATCGCAGATGCTAATGTAGCGTTAGCATTTCTCCCCCGGGCTTAAATGGTGTATTATAGAATGATCACACCGGTGACAGTACTCTTCAAAGGGTTCACGAAATATGACTACTACTCTTACTGTTTAACATGTTGGGTTACTTGATACTTCATTTTAAGGCTAATAAAAATGACAAGGCTGTAATGCTAACTAACGTGCTAGCTACTAGCTAGGTAGCTAACTTGATCCAGCCACTCCTGGTCCTTTCATCAGACGGGAAGCGAAAGAACGAGCAAGACCCATTGCTGGTATGATAACAAACTGGTACTAAGCACACAGGCATCTTGTTAAAGTTATCTTATATATCTCTTATGTAGTGGACGGAAATAAATAAAGTTATAAAGTTAGACATCAGTTATGACATCACTTACGCGACTCTGGGATTTGTAGTCTTTCTAGTTGCATATTTTTCATAGTCTTATATTTCAACAGTTTTACGACAAACTGACTTTTTTGACGTGGAAATAATTTTTTAAGATTGACAAACATCATATGTGTAATTCATGGCACAATTCAAACGGGATCGAAAGATAATCTTTCTCTCTCCATTGACTTCAATACATAATTTTTCAGAAATAAGGTCCCATGGGTCGGAAGTAGATGGGCGTGACTTCGCCACACTATACTTATAAAACCCGTTAAGGAAGTTTGTTTTGATCCTGCAGCAACATGGCTTTTCAGCTCTTAGAGGCGAATACAGCTGGGCTGAGGCGGGTCCTCCAAAATGTTCGTGTTTTTAGAAAGCTAATGTAAGCTAGCTATTGAACGTTTGATAGGGAACATTAGTAAGGGAAAGTTCCCCCTTATTGGCACACCAACCATGGGATGGTTCCTAATATTTGACACACTGCAGCCTGTTCTCTGGGTAACAGTTAGTGACTCTCTCCTCCTATTTTTTTAAAACACTTTCCCCCACATTCAGAAGACTTTCCCCCAGGTTTAAAGCACTTTTCCTGGGTTAGAAAGTGAGGTGCTGCAGCTTGCTTCTCACTAAAAATGATTTATAATCATTACTTTTGTATTCAAGTGATTTATTTATCATTAATATGGTTCCCTAAAACTATGCACCTACTCTGGAGCTCACTGGGGTCCTGCATATGCTTTGATCAAAAGCATTTCTAGCTGTCTAACGTTGGCTTTTTGTAGTAAATGAGTGGAGTTGTCGTCTTTGTCCAGCACAGTGATTGAGAGAGGGCGTTGAGCTGCCAGTCAGATTACATTAGAGGCCGTAACGAGGACACAACGGGTATTTCCCCGCGGGACCCGTCTCCTGGTGTGTTTTATTCATAATGAGTAATATTGCACAATGACCAAGAAAGACGGATGATTGAAATATAATTAAACGTCTCTGAGGATCATGTCCATCCCGAATAAGTGAAAGATTGGGTTAATTAAATGTCAGTCACACTGGATGTGCTCATGAAGGGAACAGATGCTAACCAGCGGCCCACAGCGCTGCACGTGTTCCTGCTTTAACACGTTTGGACTCAAAACAAACCTCAGCAAATAGATGATAATGAGACAATAGATGTTTTGCATCCATTCCCAGACAGGTTGAACCTTTCTGTGCGGTGCGTGGTCGAGGATCTCTTTATTCTGACCTTAAGGGCTACGAGGCCCGAAAGACCACTGCTCCTGTATCAAATGCACACATTGATGCCACCAAATAACACAATGAAAATAGAAAGAATTACAAACAGAACCGTCTTCCTAATAGTTACATTTAACTGGAATTAATTTACATTAATATATACACAAATACTCAAACCTTCAAATCACCATTTTTAAATCACCATTGCTCTGCCACACTTACCAAAGAACAGTTCAAAGCAACTACATGATTAGTGACTTTATCCTTTCCTTCAAAGCCGTGCTTTGTATCGGTCGGGCGTATCGGAACATCTTAAAGTGTGTGTGGGAATCTCAGTTCAACCCATATCGACCCTGAATATAGTCTGTGTTAAGAACGAGAAAGGTTTTTAGCATATAAGTAGTTTTTACTATTTGAAGATGTTTGTCTGTTTTACATTAACTTGACATTGCCTTCTCAGAACCTGCCATTCCAAACAACAAGATATTTGTGATTGGCAGATGACCTTAATGAATATACAATGATCTCCACGGAGGAAGAAGGATGGTGATTAAAGCAGCTTCACAGCTTCATGTTCACTGAGATGCTGCCTCTGTCTGTACGTGCTTCATCATATCTACATTAATGTTATATTAATGTTTCACCAGCTGGACTCAGGTCAGTTTCTCTTCTTGTTCACTGAGATGCTGTCTCTGTCTGTACGTGCTTCATCATATCTACATTAATGTTATGTTAATGTTTCACCAGCTGGACTCAGGTCAGTTTCTCCTCATGTTTCGTGTTCCTTGTGCTAATCTTAGTTTAATATCTCACTTATAAATGTTATTTTGAAGTCATCTGTATAAATGTTTCTTACATTATTGTATATATTCATGTTAATGTTTAACGAGATGGATTCAGGTCAGTTTCTCCTCATGTTCACTGAGATGCTGTCTCTGTCTGTACGTGCTTCATCATATCTACATTAATGTTATATTAATATTTAAACAGGTGGATTCAGGTCCGTTTCTCCTCTTGTTCACTGAGATTATGTTTCTCTGTTTTCATGATTAATCATATTAACATTCTTTGAATTAATGTTATAACTATTAATGTTGTGTGTATGTATTAACATTAATGTTTAAACAGGTGGATTCAGGTCCGTTTCTCCTCATGTTTCGTGTTCACGGTAATAATCTTTCTGCCTTTTCCTGATTCATTATGAAACTAAATATGTACTTTATATTAATTCTGTATAATTGAAGTTAATGTTTAAACAGGTGGATTCAGGTCAGTTTCTCCTCATGTTTCGTGTTCCTTGTGCTAATCTTAGTTTAATATCTCACTTATAAATGTTATTTGAAGTCATATGTATAAATGTTTCTTACATTATTGTTATATATTCATGTTAATGTTTAACGAGGTGGATTCAGGTCAGTTTCTCCTCATGTTTACTGAGATTATGTTTCTCTGTTTTCATGACTAATCATATATTAACATTCTTTAAATTAATCTTATAACTATTAATGTTCTGTGTATGTATTAACACATTTGTTGAAACAGGTGGAGTCAGGTCTCTTTCTCACGTTCTCACGTTTCGTGTTCACGTACATTCAATGGTTCACTGTGGTGATGCATAATGTTATGTATTAATATTTTAACAGGTGGATTCAGGTCAGTTTCTCCTCATGTTTCGTGTTCCTTGTGATGATTGTTCTGCTGGTTTATGACTAATTTCACATATGTTAATGTCATGTTTCTAATTTTTCGTGTTCATTGCGATGATGCTTTTGCCTGTTTTTGATTCATGATAGATATTTATCATTGACCTCTACATTAATGTTAAAGCAGATATTTTAGTATCTGATTAATTAACTGTGAATTCATATTCTATGAATACACGTGTTAAATATGAATGTTAAATAAATGTGTGTTCTAAATATTCCAGTTTCCTTATACTACTGTATATGTCAATGTGATATAAACTAATGTGATATCCTTTATTTAGATGTCAACAGGTTGGTTAGCTCTGTTGTTGTTGACCTGAGGTCACAGCGTGTTGTTGGTGGGGTCTCCTCATGACGTCAGCAGGGTTTAACGTGACCTCGTCCCTGACGCTGGTCGGTTTCTCCTCGATGTCTGGCCACAGCTCGCTCTTATTCTTCATGTTTTTGTTGCTGTACCTCTTCGTGTTGTTCAGTGACTCTCTGGTGATTTATATCATCTGTTCGCAGCGAGCTCTTCACCGGCCCATGTTTGCCTTCGTGGCATCATTTCTGCTGAACTCTCTCACAGCCAGCACACTGGTTTATCCTAAACTTCTGTCTGATCTGTTGCTGTCCGGCGCCGGCTTGGTGCAGGTGTCCCGGACTTTGTGTCTGTGCCAGGGTTTCTTTGTTTCCTCTCTTGGTGGAGCTAGCTTCATGCTGTTGTCGGCCATGGCCTTTGACCGCTACCTGTCCATCTGCCACCCGATGCACTACGCTGTGCTGGTAACTCCTGCCAAGGTGGTGCTGATGCTGCTTCTCTGCTGGATGCTGCCTGCTATTTTAGGGGGAGTCACAACGCTGCTGGTTAGCCGCTTACCGCTCTGCAGGGCGCAGCTCGACAGGGCCTACTGCGACATCAACAGCTATTTCACCCTGAGCTGCGGTGGTGCTGAAGCGCAGCTGAGTGGGACTATACATTCTGCTGTTCACAGCCGTTATCGTATTCCTGCCTGGTGCCTTCATTCTCTTCTCCTACGCTAGGATCCTCTTCATCTGCCTGCGGCGCTCACGTAGCTTCAGCAGCAAAGCTCTACAAACCTGTCTTCCTCACCTGCTCGTCTTCTTTAACTATTCCATCAGCGTCTGCTTAGATGTGATGCTTCGCCGCCTGCAGAGCAACAGAGAATCTGACTCCACTCTCATCACCTCCATGCTGATTCTAGTACCTACTGTACTGAACCCTGTGGTGTACGGACTGAAGTTAAAGGAGGTGTTCACGCATGTGAAGAGGCTGCTGAGCTGCCGCAGAGACAGCTGATCCCAACACTGTTTGATTGCCCCACACAAACATCCATGTAGACAGAAGCATTTGCTGCACATCAGGGCAAAACAGTGCGGCCCATATTCAGTTGATCACCACAATCATACCTGAGAGCGGGAAACATTTTCTAGGCCTCCTTCTCGGCTCCACGTCCCCATGGGCCATCCCCAAGAGGGTCCCGTCTCCGTCCTCCCCAAGAGGGTCCCGTCTCCGTCCTCACCAAGAGGGTTCCGTCTCCGTCCTCCCCAAGAGGGTCCTGTCAACTTCTATATCTGATCAAATATGAATAGGTGACATAAAAGAAAAGAACCAAAATGTATGAACAAATACAAAAACTAGAAAATAGAAAGTATTCGAATACCGTCAATCCGTTCCGGTGCATTCCGGAGCTGTGGTATCTCTCTGAAACACCGTGGAGCAGCAGCCTCACTGAAGGAGCTGTGGTATCTCTCTCTGAAACACCGTGGTGCAGCAGCCTCACTGAAGGAGCTGTGGTATCTCTCTCTGAAACACCGTGGAGCAGCAGCCTCACTGAAGGAGCTGTGGTATCTCTCTCTGAAACACCGTGGAGCAGCAGCCTCACTGAAGGAGCTGTGGTATCTCTGAAACACCGTGGAGCAGCAGCCTGGTTTATTTATTTATAGTGTCGTGGACAGTCCCCATCGATGAACAAAAACTGTCACAAAAACAGTAAATGGTGCGGCTTTAGCCGACACGGCCAGATGGTAATAGACACTAGGGCTGTACAGTATTGAAAAAAACTGACATCGCGATTTCCCCCCCCTGCGGTATATATTGCGTTAAACCCCAAAGTCCCGGCGGGTACTTTACTTTTTTTTTCACGACAGTGTCTCATGGGATCGTAATATTTAAGAACCTATTAATGTGTTATACCAGATTAACGGAAATAATCTTAGCTAACTGACGATACAAACCATTTTTACCAAAACAAAACACAAGTCTCATAAGAAGCATCGAAAATGACCCCTTAGCGAAAAATGCTAACGCACTTTGTCACAGAACTCAAGATAAAAGTACCCTTATTACTTATCGTAGCTGCACTTACAAGATATCCGATTAAAGCTGAGACTCCACAGATTATGTAGGTATATAGTATCATCACTGAGTGATCTGAACTCGGACAGGGGAAGCAAACACAGACATCACAACACGTACCTTTACGTAGCTTTCTAGGGGAGATGTCTCACCGTAGCTGTCAATCTGATTAAAAGACGTGTTCAATGGCATTAAAACGAGAAAGAAAAAACTCGGCTGAATCGGTTAATCCATAGGTTTTTAACGTCTCTGTATAAAAAAATGATTTAATTTATAATCCATAATTCCATTTTTATGTAAAAATCGCAGAGCAAAAGTTAGCTGCTAATGGTAGCCACCAGAGTGGCTGCTGCTTCCAGTCTTGGCTATGCGGCAGTCCAGCGCAGTCCAACACACACACATTACCAAATAAGGAGTGAGTGTGACGCGTAGCCAAAACCGGAAGCTGCATACACTCTGGTGGCTACCATTAGCAGCTAACTGTTGTGCTCCGATTTTTACATAAAATGGAATTATGGATTATAAACAATTGCTTCAAAGCCACAGATACATTATCAACCGATTCAGCCTTCTTTCTGAGCGTCAGAGCCAATGGAATCGAGGGGAAACTCCCACATAGTCCTTATTTGGTAATGTGTGTGTGTTAGACTGCCGCAGAGCCAAGACCGGAAGCAGCAGCCTTTAGCCTTTTTGGAATCGAACGCCCCCCCAGAACTACACATGCTGGCTATTGTGTTTCGCAAAATGTTCTATGGGACGTCTCGACTGAACGTTTTTCGTATTTCCCACAATTAGAAGTTGCCAGTATTAAACACATTGGTGTTATCAAATGTAAAACATATAATTAATAAATGGGTGAAAATCGCTTGTGTCCATAATGTGCAGCATTAATATATACCCACATGACCGCTCATTGCTACTTTGTAATTCTACTCCACTACAATTCAGAGGTTAACCTGGTATTTTTACTCCACTGCATTTATTTGAGTTACTTTGCAGATTCTGATTAATGATGTGAAATATAAACAACCCTTAAATCAGACTTTAGTTACACCTGAGTAAAATTCAGGGAAGGTGATTGTCAAGTGCCAACAATCAGGAGAGATATTTGATAGTTGGTGCTTGAGAAGACTAAACATGTATCTGCAATTGACATGAATGGAAACGAGTAATAAAGTATATTCATTACTCGTTATTCTCTACTAATAGTTAATTAAAGACTGTATATTATGGCTATTTTGCACATCCCTTTCAAGATTTTCAAAGGTTTATTGACATATCATACACAACTACGGTGTAGTTATGAAATGAATGAAAAACTTGGGTCACAGGTTTCCTCAACAGTGCATTACAAGACATCTATCAATATGTGTGTACCTCCACCATTAAACTGTCATATTCTGCACATTTCTTATTCTATCTACATAAGAGTATAATTAATGTGTATAATATCAGTTCAAATAAGTGCTTCAACATAGTTAACATTGCAGGAAAGCAATATATTAGACGTTAATTACTTTGTCAGGCTTAATATTTAATGTTTAAATAAGGTTCATCCGTTTTTCTGTTTTGCACCTCCTCCTATTAATATCTTTGTACATCCTGCACTAAACTGTTTTATTGTAGAGATCACTTATAGTACCTTCTTGATTTTTATATTCTATATTTATACTTTCCCCCTATGAAAGTATGTACTCTAATATTTTTTTAATCAAATATAACACATAAAAACAATAATTCAATAACGTGCTTTAACCACTAGGAGGTGCACACAGCCATAATAACTTTGTATTATTAGTGTGTATGTACAACATCTGAAGATGTATAGTTTTATGCATGTTTTCACATCATTTTACAGCATATTGCTATACTATTTCAGACTCAGTATTTACATTCTTACATTCAAAGAAAATCAGTAATATCTTTAAAAACCTACAGTCCTCTTCTATCAGCTGTGCACCGTTATGGTGTAAATAAACCTATCTATGAATTAGATCAAATGTAAAAGTCAGCCGAATTAGTGTTGATACTGCAAGGAGACGTATTGTGTGAAGAGAAATTGAAGATGTTGTTTAATTGTTGATATATTTATGATCCACGTCAAGTATTCAGTTTCGGCGGCATTTCTTCCAGTTTTTCCAAAGGTCTTCTCATCAGGGCTCTCTAAATAAAGAACTACGGCAGATCTGTAATATGTAATGCAGCCGAACCGTGTATTACATGCCGTTATGTGATGACTTCAAAGAGAAAAGCAAGAGCACTCGGAATTAAGTATTATTTTATTCTTTTAAAATGTTTTTCCCGGATTTCATATAATATAAAACACCAAATCCCAGCATGCATTGCGGCTAACACATCCGATCAGCGAGCTTAAAACCATAGCTGAGGATCTTGGGTAATCGCTCGAAATGCCTACGTCTGTTTCCGGTTATTTTTTATTTTGAAATTCAGTTCCCTGACGGACGCCAAAAAAGCCCGTGATTATGGAATTAAACCGATAATAAAAGCAAGGATAATTGTGTGTTATTGGTGAGTAATAACAGTGTGTTATTTTGAAAAGAATAACAAATTAGAAGGAAAAAAATATTAAAAAATACAGATTTCAGTATCCTGAGGCTCTGAGCCCCATTTATTTTCCTCACAGACGGCAACAAAAGACCGAAATTATACGATTTAAAATAAAAGCAATAACTGTGGCTTGATATTGAGTAAGAACATGTTTTTATGAATCACACAGCTTCCGGTCTTCCTCGACCCGACCGGAGAAAAAGACGTGCTGCAGCCTGCAGGCACGAAACACGTTACCAGTAGAAATACATTGCTTTTAAAATCGTGATGTGCAACACAAAAAAAAGGGGCAAATCGTGTTGGTGAACACGAAATGCCGTGAGACTGGGTTGCTAAATCAGGGCTGCCAACATTTGAGTTCAGCTTGGAGTGAGATTTTTTTTTGGTGAACCGAAAAAAGAAACGTTCATGTGTACAGTGTTACAAATGTATTGAACATGTACAAATACGCACACACACAGTGTACCCGCGACTCTTACAATGAAGGCTCGATAAGGTGTAAGCAGAGGTAAAGTGCTATTTTAGTGTGTGGGGGGGGGTCCTCACGTCCTCTAAGGGGGTCCGGGGGCATGCTACAATATTGAAGTTAAATGCATCTACCTGGTGCATTTTGAGAGCAAAATGAATTTATGAATACATCTCTCAACACCCATCAATTTGAGTAAATATTGTCCCCTTGAAAACCGTTACTGATTTTGGATATTTGTACTTTGATAACCATTAATCTGCCCTTCAATGCTGACCATTTTCTGGATCTTCTCGGGGATTCTTCAAGTCCCGCCAAATGATGTGTGACGTCACTGCGGGCACAGCGCTCCAGCTGCACCGTTCAGGATCCCAGCTTCTGCATGTAAACGCACGACGGCGCACACAGCAGCGAGCTCAGGCAGCGATGGCAGTTTAATTTTGACGTGTCTGAGAGCTCATATGAGGCTGAAGGATCGGTTGATGTTGAATCTATTAGAAGTTTAGGAATTAGGTGCGTCAATATGGGCGATCATATGGTCATGTAGCCAGTGGTGGACTGGGACTAAAAATCATCCCGGGACTCTCGACCGGCCCACTTTGGTACCGCGAGTAAATTGTCAACGGGGGGAAGTGGGGGATGTCAGGGGCGGCGGGTGCTGTAGGCTAGGGAAGGCTAAGCCTTCCCAAATATGTGTGTCACTGCATCCTGGTAAAATACAAATATAATGTATAATGTCTGTGTCTTTAACATTAGCGCTGCTAGCCACCTGTGCCATGTGTGCTACGAAGCCAGTTCAACAGACCCTGGATATGTTTGAGTAACAAACAAACTAACAACAACAAACGAGATCTCGCTAAGCGGTCCTACGACGCTGGTTATCAACTCGGTAAATCAAGCCAGGGTTTCTCTCTCCAGCTGAGAGCACGTTCACGTGAAAGGGGCGGGGTTAGCTACATTTGACCAATCACAAACAGGGACAAGTGTACTGACAGCGCAGCGTCATACTTCATTAATGAAAAGTAAACTGATATTAGACAAATGAGCTTTAAACATCCATGACTTAAACATATGATCCAGGATACAAGCCACATAGCTGCTGCAAGGTGAATACAGAACAACTGGTTTAAAAAATAACTAGGCCTACCGAGTGTTTGAAAGCGTATAGTTTTATGATATCACTATGATATCAAAAACCATACGTTTAATCCATGTTGGTGTTCAACTACAAAAAGGATCGGTTTGTTTTCAGATCGGCTCAAACAAACGATTTTTTAATCATCATCCTCACGATCATTTAATGTATCATATGTTCGCCGAATTGACATGAAAGCACTAATAAAATGTAGTTTTCATCCACTTTCAGCAGCAGCTCTCACTACCGATTTTTAATCCTAATTTAATCATCATCTTCACCACGATCATTTATGTTTATGTCGCCGAATTTACATGAAAGCACTGACGAATATGAATATACTGTAGTCCACTTCATTAAAACGTTATTAACGAGCCTAAACTCAGTAATTCACCATTTCTACGCATGACAACACACTTGGTCCGTGTTTGGCTCTCTCGCCGCACAGTGAAGCGTTCCCGCATTGACGTCACTTCCGGCTTCCCCCAAAACTTCAAAATAAGTCGAAGGAATTTCCCCGCGATGTTCGAAATTATTGATATTTATCGGAACGGTATCGCACCTTCTTTTTAAACTGACGGTTCGAGATGACTAGTAGCCCAATATTCCACTGCACAACAGTTGTTGGATGCTGTCACAGGCTCTTTAAGATATTTATTGCTATCGGGATGTTAAGAGCATTCCATGGAATATAACAACAAATAGTGAGTTTGGTAGAAATATACTGTATAATAGTAAAGTTATTTAAGATGATGCCATAGTTATTGAAGATTTATAAATATCCCCCAAATTATTCAAAAGCACATTCTTCCAAACTCCTCGCTGTAGTCTGACACGCAGGAGACGCTTGGTGTGTGCGGGGAGTTTGGTAAGCTGTGGAATAGGGATTGGATATTATTGTCTTCTCTTTTTCGGAGTTGCACTTTGCAGACGGTCCCTGAGCACTCGTTTTCTTCTCCGGCTGCGGATAGAGACCAATGTAACGTGTCCAGCTCGAAGGACGGCGCGTATTGGCTTTTTTTTTGATCGAAATGTGAATGTAGTTCGTATGCCAACCTCAACCACGGCACTTAGGAAGACGTGCTTATGTGTCTGAATAACATTTGTTCATCAGTTATTGATCCGTGAATTATCAGAAATCTCCCAATATCGTTCCAACTTTACTGAACTAAGCTGACCGTCATCAATTTCGTACACCGCTCAGGTTTGCTGTTCCTTCACTTTATTTTTATATTTATATACATTTATTTTGGATGATATAAACTTGGCGTGAGTGCTTGGCAAGCCCTGTCTAAATTACGCCATATAAACATTGATTTTAATTTCTTACCATGTTTACAGCAGCACAATGTAAGGAAGCAAACAGGTCAGTAGTTTGATGAGGTCAGCTGAGAGCAGCTACGTTAACAGCTCTCATTAAGGCCGGAGCTCGTTAGTCCACAGAGTCCACGCTGCAGCTCATTAACCACAAACATCATTTCATCATCTGCAGGATGTTTTTACCGCCCGACCTCTGCACTGCAGCTTACTCACTTTATGTGAGTGACATCTCAGTACTTTTGTATGTACGTGTCCTGTCTGGGAGCATGAGGGCCAATATGTAGTATGTTAAAATGCACTCTCAGTACTGGATGGTGCATCATACCGGTCAAACAGTTGAGAGTAGAACGGCAGACACATCTCACTATCAACAGCATCTCGGCTACGACACTGAAGCTACGCAACAAAGTGCGATTGCGGATCCTCTCGTGAACCTAGCACCACACAAAGCTATACATGTGGGGTGGTTTCTATATTCAAATACTGTTAGAAATTCAAATCAATGTTTTATGGCATAATTTAGTTTAAACTAAAGAGTATTGCACACCAAAGCCGACTGACTTTAACACTACATCTATAGACATCGAGATATTACTATTGCTGAATATTAACCCTCCTGTTGTCTTCGGGTCAAAGCTGACCGATTTACTACTTCCATCAATCATAATTATTTTGTTTTACATTCGAGTGCATTAAGGCTTTATGATATCCTTCACAGTAGACGTTTGAACATATACAATTGCTGATCACCACTTTTCATTGCATTTGGATGATTTAGTCAACTTTGTAACACCCATGGTGTTACCGCTCAAAAATGCCGCCATAAAGAAAAGGAACTAGTAACCATCCGGATCAGATAAAACACCCACACACACACCCATACTCTAGATGTGTTCCCCCCCTCCTTATGTGCCCATCCCCCCATGTGAATCACACCTGGCACTCACAAACACACAGAACAATTTGACACATTTCCCGCTCTTATGTGCCCATCCCCCCATGTGAATCACACATGGCACACGCAATACATGTTCAGTGTCTATTCTTTGTATATTTACTGCAGTTTTTCATGTATACATTTAGTCTGATACAATATGTACAGTTTGAAAGGGTGTTAAATGAAATGTGGTGATGTTTAATGGTTTTTGTGCTAATGTAATAGTTAAAACAGGACCGGTCACATTTGACCGCGAACACCAAAGTAAGGGGAAACGAAGACAACAGGAGGGTTTTTAAATGAAGGTACAGTTATTTTAATACGTTTTGTTTACAGACGTGAGTTGGTATGACAACATCCGGAACTACCGTAAATGATAACTGCCGTAAAGTATTTCCAGTATTATTAAAGTAATGAATTACAGCCGTTAAAATGAAATATATAAATCGGACATTGAAGACTAAGGCGGGGCCCCCCCTTCTTCAGCACGAGAGAGGATATAAGGCGGCGGGTGAGCACAACTCTGCCCTTGCTTCTTCGCAGCTGCCACCACCGAGACAACACCGGCATTTGTCTCTTCTTTACCTTCTGCTTGTCCTATGACCACGTTACTTAAAGTACCCATTTGAACCTTCTCAGAGACTCCACTTTATTTTAAGTTTCTCTCCTGGGAGCGAGAGGAGCGTCACAGTTTTCTTCAATACTCAGTGTTTCTGTTAGCCGGTATTTGACTGTAAAAATGGTAGAATATAAATCTCTCCGGTCATGTTGTACAGTAAAAATAATTGGCTGTAAGCACAATTGAAAGTGTATCAAAAATACTTTTAATAGACAAGTCAGCACCTACGCACCAAGTTTATGTTAAAGAGCAACTTGCAGGTTTTGAGCCACCACTGCTACATTTCTCTCCGATGGCCGTTATTTCTTCTAATCCTTGGCTGCTCCTGGTCTCTTAGACGCCTAGCAGTCTCAGAATTATATGGTTGTGGTCCGTCATATGCATTCAAATATACATTTTCAACCTCTTCGTGTCAAAACTTCTATTGTGATCCATGTTTATTCATACGTTAGACCGTCCGCTCTCCCTGATGTGACGTCACACGCGGGAGGTCACGCGGGTGGTCTTTTTTTATGCGGAAGTAAAAATGTCTTGCTAAAACGAGGCCAGAAGTCACTGTAGAATATATTTCTGTATATTTTTTGGAAAATCTAGTGTATACATCATTTTCCTACACATTTATTCACTGGGGTCTCTAACCTGCAAGTTGCTCTTTAAACAAATGTTTATGATTCTTATACGTTTAGTTCAGCAGGATAATCTCCACATATTAACACCTCTTAATGATTTCTAAAGTAAAAAGCTTATTAAATGAGTGGAGTTGTCGTCTTTGTCCAGCACAGTGATTGAGAGAGGGCGTTGAGTTGCCAGTCAGATTACATTAGAGGCCGTAACGAGGACACAACGGGTATTTCCCCGCGGGACCCGAAGAGCTGTCTCCTGGTGTGTTTTATTCATAATGAGTAATATTGCACAATGACCAAGAAAGACGGATGATTGAAATATAATTAAACGTCTCTGAGGATCATGTCCATCCCGAATAAGTGAAAGATTGGGTTTTTCTGGTTAATTAAATGTGTGCTCTGCCATGAATGTTAATTGGATGTCAGTCACACTGGATGTGCTCATGAAGGGAACAGATGCTAACCGGCGGCCCACAGCGCTGCACGTGTTCCTGCTTTAACACGTTTGGACTCAAAACCAAACCTCATCCAGCAAATAGATGATAATGAGACAATAGATGTTTTGCATCCATTCCCAGACAGGTTGAACCTTTCTGTGCGGTGCGTGGTCGAGGATCTCTTTATTCTGACCTGAAGGGCTGCGAGGCCCGAAAGACACTGCTCCTGTATCAAATGCACACATTGATGCCACCAAATAACACAATGAAAATAGAAAGAATTACAAACAGAACCGTCTTCCTAATAGTTACATTTAACTGGAATTAATTTACATTAATCATTAATATATACACAAATACTCAACCTTCAAATCACCATTTTAAATCACCATTGCTCTGCACACTTACCAAAGAACAGTTCAAAGCAACTACATGATTAGTGACTTCATCCTTTCCTTCAAAGCCGTGCTTTGTATCGGTCGGGCGTATCAGAACATCTTAAAGTGTGTGTGGGAATCTCAGTTCAACCCATATCGACCCTGAATATAGTCTGTGTTAAGAACGAGAAAGGTTTTAGCATACAAGTAGTTTTTACTATTTGAAGATGTTTATGTCTGTTTTACATTAACTTGACATTGCCTTCTCAGAACCTGCCATTCCAAACAACAAGATATTTGTGATTGGCAGATGGCCTTTAATGAATATACAATGATCTCCACGGAGGAAGAAGGATGGTGATAAAAGCAGCTTCACAGCTTCTTGTTCACTGAGATGCTGCCTCTGTCTGTACGTGCTTCATCATATCTACATTAATGTTATATTAATGTTTCACCAGCTGGACTCAGGTCAGTTTCTCCTCTTGTTCACTGAGATGCTGTCTCTGTCTGTACGTGCTTCATCATATCTACATTAATGTTTCACCAGCTGGACTCAGGTCAGTTTCTCTTCTTGTTCACTGAGATGCTGTCTCTGTCTGTACGTGCGTCATCATATCTACATTAATGTTATATTAATGTTTCACCAGCTGGATTCAGGTCTGCTTCTCCTCTTGTTCACTGAGATTATGTTTCTCTGTTTTCATGATTAATCATAATTAACATTCTTTAAATGAATGTTATAACTATTAATGTTGTGTGTATGTATTAACATAATGTTTAAACAGGTGGATTCAGGTTAGTTTCTCCTCATGTTTCGTGTTCACGGTAATAATCTTTCTGCCTTTTCCTGATTCATTATGAAACTAAATATGTACTTTATATTAATGCTGTATATATTAATGTTATATAAATTGAAGTTAATGTTTAAACAGGTGGATTCAGGTCCGTTTCTCCTCATGTTCACTGAGATTATGTTTCTCTGTTTTCATGATTAATCATAATTAACATTCTTTAAATGAATGTTATAACTATTAATGTTGTGTGTATGTATTAACATAAATGTTTAAACAGGTGGATTCAGGTTAGTTTCTCCTCGTGTTCAAGGTAATAATCTTTCTGCCTTTTCCTGATTCATTATGAAACTAAATATGTACTTTATATTAATGCTGTATATATTAATGTTATATAAATTGAAGTTAATGTTTAAAACAGGTGGATTCAGGTCCGTTTCTCCTCACGTTTCGTGTTCCTTGTGCTAATGTTAGTTTAATATCTCACTTATAAATGTTATTTTGAAGTCCTATGTATAAATGTTTCTTACATTATTGTTATATATTCACATTAATGTTTTAACAGGTGGATTCAGATCAGTTTCTCCTCATGTTTACTGAGATTATGTTTCTCTGTTTTCATGATTAATCATATTAACATTCTTTAAATGAATGTTATAACTATTAATGTTGTGTGTATGTATTAACATAAATGTTTAAACAGGTGGATTCAGGTCCGTTTCTCCTCATGTTTCGTGTTCACGGTAATAATCTTTCTGCCTTTTCCTGATTCATTATGAAACTAAATATGTACTTTATATTAATGCTGTATATATTAATGTTATATATATTCACGTTAATGTTTTAACAGGTGGACTCAGGTCAGTTTCTCCTCATGTTCACTGAGATTATGTTTCTCTGTTTTCATGATTAATCATATATTAACATTCTTTAAATGAATCTTATAACTATTAATGTTCTGTGTATGTATTAACACAATTGTTGAAACAGGTGGAGTCAGGTCTCTTTCTCATGTTTCTCACGTTTCGTGTTCACGTACATTCAATGGTTCACTGTGGTGATGCATAATGTTATGTATTAATATTTTAACAGGTGGATTCAGGTCCGTTTCTCCTCATGTTTCGTGTTCCTTGTGATGATTGTTCTGCTGGTTTATGACTAATTTCACATATATTAATATCATGTTTCTCATTTTTTCGTGTTTATTGCGATGATGCTTTTGCCTGTTTCTGATTCATGATAGATATTTATCATTGACCTATACATTAATGTTAAAGCAGATATTTTAGTATCTGATTAATTAACTGTGAATTCATATTCTATGAATACACGTGTTAAATATGAATGTTAAATAAATGTGTGTTCTAAATATTCCAGTTTCCTTATTACTACTGTATATGTCAATGTGATATAAACTAATGTTATATCCTTTATTTAGATGTTAACAGGTTGGTTAGCTCTGTTGTTGTTGTTGACCTGAGGTCACAGCGTGTGTTTGGTGGGGTCTCCTCATGACGTCAGCAGGGTTTAACGTGACCTCGTCCCTGACGCTGGTCGGTTTCTCCTCGCTGTCTGGCCACAGCTCGCTCTTATTCTTCGTGTTTTTGTTGCTGTAACCTCTTCGTGTTGTTCAGTGACTCTCTGGTGATTTATATCATCTGTTCGCAGCGAGCTCTTCATCGGCCCATGTTTGCCTTCGTGGCATCATTTCTGCTGAACTCTCTCACAATCAGCACACTGATTTATCCTAAACTTCTGTCTGATCTGTTGCTGTCCGGCGCCGGCTTGGTGCAGGTGTCCCGGACTTTGTGTCTGTGCCAGGGTTTCTTTGTTTCCTCTCTTGGTGGAGCTAGCTTCTTCCTGTTGTCGGCCATGGCCTTTGACCGCTACCTGTCCATCTGCCACCCGATGCACTACGCTGTGCTGGTAACTCCTGCCAAGGTGGTGCTGATGCTGCTTCTCTGCTGGATGCTGCCTGTTATTCAAGGGGTAGTCTCAACGCTGCTGGTTAGCCGCTTACCGCTCTGCAGGGTGCAGCTCGACAGGGCCTACTGCGACATCAGCAGCTATTTCACCCTGAGCTGCGGTGGTGCTGAAGCACAGCTGAGTGGAATATACATTCTGCTGATCGTCACAGCCACCATCTTCCTGCCTGCCGCCTTCATTCTCTTCTCCTACGCTAGGATCCTCTTCATCTGCCTGCGGCGCTCACGTAGCTTCAGCAGCAAAGCTCTACAAACCTGTCTTCCTCATCTACTCGTCTTCTTTAACTATTCCATCAGCGTCTACTTAGATCTGATGCTTCGCCGCCTGCAGAGCAACAGAGAATCTGACTCCACCCTCATCACCTCCATGCTGATGATGCTAGTACCCACTTTACTGAACCCCGTGGTGTACGGACTGAAGTTAAAGGAGGTGTTCACGCATGTGAAGAGGCTGCTGAGCTGCCGCAGAAACAGCTGATCCCAACACTGTTTGATTGCCCCACACAAAGATCCATGTAGACCAGGGGTGGGGAACCTCCGGCCTCCGGGCCGTATACGGCCCGCGAGACAATTTGGTACGGCCCTCGATGTCATTTATAAACACACGCAAAAAATAAAAAAATGAAAGAAATCTAGACCGCAAACAAATTAAACAAGCGAGTGCCTGTTTTTCCTGGCCAAGGTCAGGGTCCTTGAACACAACACGAGCCTAACGTGTCATCACGTGGTATATGTCTCGACTGACAGGGGTGCAGTTCTGACGGAGAGCACCAGAACGCCACTCCAGCACTTCAGAAATTGCAGTACCGATAAGTCCATACACATGCCGCAGTTTTTCTGCCGCTAGCTATGCTAACGAATATAAGAAGCTTTTTCTACAACCAGTGAGGTAAAGGCACATCTTTATATGATCATTATAGTTATAAAAAAAATAAGAGAATAAAGTAAACAGGTATAAAATACTATATGACAGTTATTAATAAAGAAGAATACAGTTTGAAAGGGGAGTGATTTGTCAAATATCCATAAATTAAAAGAAAATCTGCTTACAGTTGTGTTTGGGTGTTGAGAGATGTGTCCATAGATCTCCTAATGTTGCTCTCAAAGTGCACCAGATTGATGCTTTTAACTTCAACATTTAAAAAAAATCTTCCCAGGGGAGCACGCCACACCCTGCACGTGCATGCATACGGGAGTCATGGTGAGATATCTGGATTAAGAGGTTGCTTTTTCTTTGCACAGAATGAAATGAATGGGCTGTGATTTTAGTTTTTTTAAGCAGAGGTCAATAACTTGTACGGCCCTCTGAGGATATTGTAAAAATTGAAATGGCCCTTGAGAGGAAAAACGTTTCCCCACCCGTGATGTAGACAGAAGCATTTGCTGCACATCAGGAGAAACAGTGCGGCCCATATTCAGTTGATCACCACAATCATACCTGAGAGCGGGAAAACATTTTCTAGGCCTCCTTCTCGGCTCCACGTCCCCATGGGCCATCCCAAGAGGGTCCCGTCTCCGTCCTCCCCAAGAGGGTCCTGTCAACTTCTATATCTGATAAAATATGAATAGGTGACATAAAAGTAAAGAACCAAAATGTATGAACAAATACAAAAACTAGAAAATAGAGAATAACAAACAAAATATTAAGAATACCGTCAATACCGTTCCGGTGCATAATATGTTTAAGGTACTAGAAGATTGTTTACTTATGTTAAACGTATATTTGAGGTTTGCATTTCTAAGGAAAAGGTTCCCAGAATTCTTCAAACATATTTAGTATTCCAGCGTGTGAGGTGGTCTACTAGGGGCCGTGGTGGTTGTTCAGCCTGACCGCTGCAGGAAGGAAGGAGCTGTGGTATCTCTCTGAAACACCGTGGAGCAGCAGCCTCACTGAAGGAGCTGTGGTATCTCTCTCTGAAACACCGTGGAGCAGCAGCCTCACTGAAGGAGCTGTGGTATCTCTCTCTGAACACCGTGGAGCAGCAGCCTCACTGAAGGAGCTGTGGTATCTCTCTCTGAAACACCGTGGAGCAGCAGCCTCACTGAAGGAGCTGTGGTATCTCTCTCTGAAACACCGTGGAGCAGCAGCCTCACTGAAGGAGCTGTGGTATCTCTCTCTGAAACACCGTGGAGCAGCAGCCTCACTGAAGGAGCTGTGGTATCTCTCTCTGAAACACCGTGGAGCAGCAGCCTCACTGAAGGATCTGTGGTATCTCTCTGAAACACCGTGGAGCAGCAGCCTCACTGAAGGATCTGTGGTATCTCTCTGAAACACCGTGGAGCAGCAGCCTCACTGAAGGAGCTGTGGTATCTCTCTCTGAAACACCGTGGAGCAGCAGCCTCACTGAAGGAGCTGTGGTATCTCTCTCTGAAACACCGTGGAGCAGCAGCCTCACTGAAGGATCTGTGGTATCTCTCTGAAACACCGTGGAGCAGCAGCCTCACTGAAGGAGCTGTGGTATCTCTCTCTGAAACACCGTGGAGCAGCAGCCTCACTGAAGGATCTGTGGTATCTCTCTGAAACACCGTGGAGCAGCAGCCTCACTGAAGGAGCTGTGGTATCTCTCTCTGAAACACCGTGGAGCAGCAGCCTCACTGAAGAGCTGTGGTATCTCTCTCTGAAACACCGTGGAGCAGCAGCCTCACTGAAGGATCTGTGGTATCTCTCTGAAACACCGTGGAGCAGCAGCCTCACTGAAGGAGCTGTGGTATCTCTCTCTGAAAACACCGTGGAGCAGCAGCCTCACTGAAGGATCTGTGGTATCTCTCTGAAACACCGTGGAGCAGCAGCCTCACTGAAGGAGCTGTGGTATCTCTCTCTGAAACACCGTGGAGCAGCAGCCTCACTGAAGGAGCTGTGGTATCTCTGAAACACCGTGGAGCAGCAGCCTCACTGAAGGAGCTTGTGTATCTCTCTGAAACACCGTGGAGCAGCAGCCTCACTGAAGGAGCTGTGGTATCTCTCTGAAACACCGTGGAGCAGCAGCCTCACTGAAGGAGCTGTGGTATCTCTCTGAAGATAACACCGTGGAGCAGCAGCCTCACTGAAGGAGCTGTGGTTATGTTAGTGAATTCTAGACCCTGAAGGCAGGAGAGACTGAAAAGAGTCAAGGGAAGCTTATAAAAGTTAACAGCATTTAATTACACAAAAGATGCGGTGGTGTACAAATGAAATGTGCGAGTGGAGGCGCTCTCTTCATCCGCCCGGTCAGTCTGAAGTCGAATAGTCCATTTAGCTTAGGAACCTTCCTAAAGGAGTGAAATGACCCGGAAGTCCCTCAGTGGCAAGCCATGATAAGTGCCGTTCCAATTCTCTAGAATGATGAGAATGATAGGAAAGGAGGTTTCAAACTTCCTTTATAACCCTCCTTTAGCTTAGGAAACCACTGGACCTCCCTAACCGACAGGAGAAGCGAAAATGCTGCCCCACAATGCCTTGCAGCCGCAGCATTTGCCGTCACTCGAGTCTCGGCCGTTCACGGAAACAACCGATTATGACGGAGAAAATGATATCATGAAAGTTACGGTGCTTATTAAGCATTTTAAAAACATAGGTGGTAAGTTGCCAAAGTGCTTTGTTTTGAACGTTCATCAGTATTACAATCAAAGAGAGAAATATGAACGTTAGTTTTCACTGAAATGATCAAATAAAGTCAACATCTCAGTCTTTACTGAGCTGTGTGGGGTTTGTTCAACTTCTAAAAGATGTTTGAATGGTGATATACACAGTGATAGATGTTAAGGACTAATGTTTATAATAAATACATTTGTATTGATTTTAAGATCTTTAGTTCATACAATCATACGTATTGGGATCATTGGTATTAATGTGGACCGGAGGGAGAGGGGGACGAGTTTCACTTTCCTTTTGTATTTCAATTCCAGCTTTGGTCCTGAAGAATATGTTTCTCTGTTGTCCACGTTCATAAAGCAAAGCAGCAGCATCAGAGCACGGTGCAGAGTCTCTAGATGAGTTTACAGTAGTCCCTCGTTCTTATTGAACATCCATGTTGTAGTCCGCTATAGAAAACTGTGGTTTCCATGGTTTCCCCACAGCAGCAGACGCACACAATGACGTCCGCTGGCGCATCATAAACACGCGCTAACGGATATAAGGAGCTGTTTAAATGAAAACAGAGGAGCGACATTTCGCCACAACTGCGCCGAGCACTTGACTTGATGCAGGAAGCAGACAGCGGGACATTGTACGAGAAGTCAGCACGGTTAGTGCGCGCAACATGATTGCAGCGTCCAGGCAGCTCCCGTTCGAGCATATGCCTTGAGTTGCACATAGCTCCCACACACGCACACACACACACCCCATTTGTATTGTATGAGAGGTTCCAGGTTGAATTGAGGCGAATATGTGTAATGTTCAGGTTGTTGTGTTTAATATTCATGAGAATATTTGTCATTGTTCAAATGATAATAAACATTAGCATAAAGCATTTTTGTCCACTCATATGTTGATAAGAGTATTAAAAACTTGAAAAATATTCCTCTAAGGTACATTTAGAACAGAAAATGTGCCATTAATTTGCGATTAATCGCGATTAACTATGGACAATCATGCGATTAATCGCGATTAAATATTTTAATCGACTGACAGCCCTAATTTATACATTTTAATTTCTAGTTTTTATATTTGTTCATACATTTTGGTAATTTTCTTTTATGTCACCTATTCATATTTGATTAGAAATAATAATATATTTTATTTCTATAGCGCTTTTCTTGAACCCAAAGATGCTTTACATTTTTGAGGGAGGGTGCCAAAAACAAAGCCAAAAAGAAACACAAAACAGAAAAGCAGTCAGGAAGAAGTTGATTGAGAGGGGGGGGGGGGCTTATGGATACAATCAATGTTTATTTATATAGCCCAATATCACAAATATTACATTTGTCTCAGTGGTCTTCACAGTGTGTACAGAATATCAGTATGACACTACGACACCCTCTGTCCTTAGACACTCTGTCCTTAGACCCTCACATCGTACAAGGAAACACTTCCGGAGAAAACCCACAGTTTAAAGGGAACATACTGTCACGGTCCAAACTGTGTTCCTGTTTGTTCCCCTGTGTGTGGAGAGGGTGTGGTTTCCCTTGCAGGCAGCAGCCTGATTGCTCTCACATGGCCGTCCGACTCAGCTGTCCCTCATCATCTAATCAGGACACAGCTTATCTACTCCAGTCTCCCAGCAACTCATCGCCAAATTGTTTTCTACATCAGTGGTAGTACATCCTCCTGGCTGCCCATTCAGTTATCCTGTCTGCGTGTAATTCCGTACCTTTTGTAACTAGTTTCTCTTGTGTTTCCAGTGCAATCCCTCGGCCATCGTCCACCAGAGCTTCCAGCCAACCTGCCTGCCTGCCTTGTAATCAATCCAGCCTCTCACTGCCTACCTCCACTCCGGACCTCCATATCACCAAACCTGCCTGAGTCTCCGAAGCAATAAACTATTTAAACATCTTCCGTCATTGACTGCGCCTGGGTCCTGTTTAAAACATAATCCTAACACATGGGAGAAACCTCAGGGAGAGCAACAGAGGAGGGATCCCTCTCCCAGGACGGACAGACGTGCAATAGATGCCGTGTGTAAATTGAAAAGATAATACATTTGCAACATAGGTAGACCAAATGTTTGAAATGCACGTGTGTATAATAGGCAGATGAATCCACGAGGATGTCCATCCAGGACCGATGATCCAGGATTACAGCCACGACTCGCGATCCAGGACAGAGGACCGCAGGATCATCCATGACTCCGGATCCCGGCGTATAAAGACACCAAAAAGAAAGACATGTGGGGAAAATGGGTTAATGGAACATGAGAGGACACAGGTATAGACAGAGAGAAGGAAGAAGTAAGATGTCCCCCGACAAACTAAGCCTATATCAGCAAAACTAGGGGCTGAATCTAATCAGCCCTAACTATAAGCTTTATCAAAAAGGAAGGTCTTAAGCGCACTCTTAAAAACGGATAGGGTGTCTGCCGCCCGAACACAAACTGGAAGCTGATTCCACAAAGTGGAGCTTGATAAGAAAAGGCTCTGGCTCCCATTGTACTTTTAGAGACTCTAGGAACAACCAACAACCCTGCATTCTTGGAACGCAATGCCCTAGTAGGACAGTAGGGTATAATGAGTTCTTTAAGGTAAGATGGCGCCTGCCCATTAAGGGCTTTGTAGGCGAGAAGAAGAATTTTAAATTCTATCCTGTGTTCTATAGGGAGCCAGTGTAAGGCAGCCAGAACAGGAGTCATGTGGTCCCTTCTCCTAACTCTGGTTAGTACACGAGCTGCAGCATTTTGAATCAGCTGAAGCCACTTGACTGACTTCTTGGTACTCCCTGATAATAAGGAGTTACAATAATCCAGCCTAGAAGTAACAAATGCATGGACTAGTTTCTCTGCATCGCTTTGAGGCAAGATATGCCTGATTTTTGCAATGTTACGTAGATGGAAGTAGGCGGTCCTTGAAATTGATTTTATGTGGACGTTAAAGGATAAATCCTGATCAAATATAACACCAAGATTCCTTACAGTCTCACTGGAGGCCAAATTAATGCCATCCATAGTTAGTATATCTTTTAGGGGTGTAACGGTATCCGTATTCGTCCCGTACCGTCACGGTTCGGACGTCACGGTTTGGTGCATGCAGTCACACGGCGAATACGCCTTTTTTTTACGAGTGGGAAAAAAGTCTGTCCTTCAGGGCAGCATCCACTACACTATTTATAATCCAGGGGGCGGTATTGCGCCTAAAAGCTGTTTGCCAGCCGCCATTAAACAACAAATGAAGAACAAGAAGAAACACAACAACAAAACGAACTAATACAAGAAGAAGAAAAGTTAGTGTGGCGATTTCAGATAACACTCAGGAGCTAGAACCCGCCTGCTTCTTTTAAATCAGCTGTGTGGGAACATTTCGGGTTCCCTGTGGACTACAATAACGATGAGGTGTGCGAGTGGTGGATCCGACGAGGACGGTGTGTCGGCGTTGTTCTCCAGCGGTGCGGTATGCTAATGGGAACACACGCCAAACATGCTAAATCATATCAGAAGGCATCACCCAGATTTGCCAATCACCGGAGCCCGGCAAAAGACAACAGCTGTTCAACAGCTGATCCCCGCTGTTTTTAAGAAGCCAATAGACATGAAAGCCGTGAAACCAAAATAAATAACGGAAGCTTTTGGCATATGTTTTTCAACGACTTTGCGCTCTTGAAACACTTTCTTATTATTTATGATGTAAGACATTCTTTTTAGTTTTACAGCTTGATAAAACATTTTTGTTTGACATCAGCCATTATAGATACTATGGCCATCTGAGTGTACTGTTTATGGTTTGTTTTTAACTGTTTAATACAGTTACTTATTCAAAATGTCAGAGTTCCTTATTTTGAAACTGAAACTTGCACTACTGTTCAAAAATAAATAACAACAAACCTGGAATTATGCATTTGGGACTTTTTTTTTGCTTTTTCTTGTTGTACCGAACCGTGACCCCCAAACCGAGGTACGAACCGAACCGTGACTTCTGTGAACCGTTACACCCCTAATATCATTAGATCATTTGTTTCGTAGATTCTTCGGGCCAAGTACAATAACTTCAGGTTTTGGTCGTGTTTAACATCAAAAAGTTTAAGGTCATCCACGTTTTGAGTCCTTGAGGCAGTCTTGAATTTTATTTAGATGATTAATTTCATCAGGCTTGATTGATAAATATAGTTGAGTATCATCCGCATAACAATGAAAGTTTATAGAATGATTCCTTATATTGCCTAACGGAAGCAATATAATGTGAACAAAATAGGTCCGAGCACTGAGCCCTGTGGCACTCCATGGCTAACTTTGGTTTGCGTGGAAGATTCATCGTTAACACGTACAAACTGAGAGCGTTCAGATAGATAGGACCTAGACCAGCCTAAAGCAGTTCCCTGTATGCCAACTAAGTGCTCTAGTCTTTGCAATAGGATATCATGGTCGATAGTATCAAATGCAGCACTGAGATCGAGCAAAATAAGAATAGAGACAAGTCCCTTGTCTGAGGCTATTAGAATATCACTTGTGACTTTAACCAGAGCTGTCTCTGTGCTATGATGTGTTCTAAAGCCAGACTGAAAGTCTTCAGATAAATCATTGTTTTTTAAGTAACAGCTGTTTTGCGACCGCTCTCTCAAGAATCTCTGAGAGGAACGGAAGATTAGAAATAGGTCTATAGTTTGCTAAAACCTCTGGATCGAGGTTATGCTTTTTAAGAAGTGGTTTCATCACTGCTACTTTGAATGATTGTGGAACATAGCCTGATAATAAAGACATATTCATAATATTTAATAAAGAAGTGCTAATTAATGGAAACACTTCCTTCAACAGCTTAGTTGGAATTGGGTCTAACATGCACGTTGATGGTTTAGAAGAGAGAATCATTGAATGTAGTTGTTCAAGGTTAATGGCTGAAAAGCATTCTAGTTTACTATCTAGTGTAATATTAGAACTTACATTTCCGGGAGCTGTTGATAACACTATACTGGTCAAAGGCAAGAGGTCATTAATTTTGTTTCTAAGAGTAACAATTTTACCGTTAAAAAAGCACATAAAATCATTGCTACTGAGTGCCTATGGGAATAGAAGGCTCAGTCGAGCTGTGGCTCTCTGTCAGCCTGGCTACAGTGCTGAAAAGAAATGTTGCATTATTCTTATTCTCATCTATTAATGAAGAGTAGTAGGCTGCTCTCGCTTTAACGCAGTGCTTTCTTATATTCATTGAGAGTAATATGCCAAATTAAACGAGATTCTTCAAGTTTAGTGGAACGCCATATCCTTTCAAGTTGTCTCGACTTTTACTTTATTCTGCGGGTTTCGGCATTATGCCATGGAGCTAATCTATGTTGTTTTATTTTCTTCTTTTTCAAAGGAGTCTATTTTATTCGCAGCGCATCTGTAGCACTATCAACAACATGATCAATCTGGGGTGGTGTACATTTTGTATAAGTTTCCTCCCCTACATGCAGACATGCTATCGAGTTAAGTATTGGTGGAATCTCTTCCTTAAATGTGGCTATAGCATTAACAGATGCAACAGTAAGGCTATTTTTATCATCGTCAACATGAATATTAAAGTCACCTACGATAATTACTTTATCTCTTTTAAGAACCAAAGTTGATAAAAACTCAGAGAATTCTGATAAGAATTCTGAATAAGGACCTAGTGCACGGTACACTGTAACAAATAAGATTGGCTGCAAAGTTTTCCAGGTCGGATGCGTAAGACTAAAAACGAGGCTTTCAAAGGAGGTATAATTTAATTTTGGTTTAGTATTGATAAGTAAACTTGAGTCAAAGATGGCTGCAACTCCACCTCCTCGGCCCGTGTCTCGAGCAATATGAGTACAGAGTTGAAGAGGTGGGTTAGAAGTTGACAGGACCCTCTTGGGGAGGACGGAGACGGGACCCTCTTGGGGATGGCCCATGGGGACGTGGAGCCGAGAAGGAGGCCTAGAAAATGTTTCCCGCTCTCAGGTATGATTGTGGTGATCAACTGAATATGGGCCGCACTGTTTGCCCTGATGTGCAGCAAATGCTTCTGTCTACATGGATCTTTGTGTGGGGCAATCAAACAGTGTTGGGATCAGCTGTCTCTGCGGCAGCTCAGCAGCCTCTTCACATGCGTGAACACCTCCTTTAACTTCAGTCCGTACACCACAGGGTTCAGTACAGTAGGTACTAGAATCATCAGCATGGAGGTGATGAGGGTGGAGTCAGATTCTCTGTTGCTCTGCAGGCTGGCGAAGCATCAGATCTAAGTAGACGCTGATGGAATAGTTAAAAGAAGACGAGCAGGTGAGGAAGACAGGGTTGTAGAGCTTTGCTGCTGAAGCTACGTGAGCGCCGCAGGCAGATGAAGAGGATCCTAGCGTAGGAGAAGAGAAGGAAGGCGGCAGGCAGGAAGACGGTGGCTGTGACGATCAGCAGAATGTATATTCCACTCAGCTGCGCTTCAGCACCACCGCAGCTCAGGGTGAAAATAGCTGCTGATGTCGCAGTAGACCCGGTCGAGCTGCACCCTGCAGAGCGGTAAGCGGCTAATCAGCAGCGTTCAGACTCCCCTAAAATAGCAGGCAGCATCCAGCAGAGAAGCAGCATCAGCACCACCTTGGCAGGAGTTACCAGCACAGCGTAGTGCATCGGGTGGCAGATGGACAGGTAGCGGTCAAAGGCCATGGCCGACAACAGGAAGAAGCTAGCTCCACCAAGAGAGGAAACAAAGAAACCCTGGCACAGACACAAAGTCCGGGACACCTGCACCAAGCCGGCGCCGGACAGCAACAGATCAGACAGAAGTTTAGGATAAATCAATGTGCTGGCTGTGAGAGAGTTCAGCAGAAATGATGCCACGAAGGCAAACATGGGCCGGTTGAAGAGCTCGCTGCGAACAGATGATATAAATCACCAGAGAGTCACTGAACAACACGAAGAGGTACAGCAACAAAACACGAAGAATAAGAGCGAGCTGTGGCCAGACATCGAGGAGAAACCGACCAGCGTCAGGGACGAGGTCACGTTAAACCCTGCTGACGTCATGAGGAGACCCCACCAAACACGCTGTGACCTCAGGTCAACAACAACAACAGAGCTAACCAAACCTGTTAACATCTAAATAAAGGATATAACATTAGTTTATATCACATTGACATATACAGTAGTAATAAGGAAACTGGAATATTTAGAACACACATTTATTTAACATTCATATTTAAAACGTGTATTCATAGAATATGAATTCACAGTTAATTAATCAGATACTAAAATATCTGCTTTAATATTAATGGATAGGTCAATTATAAATATCTATCACGAATCAGAAACAGGCAAAAGCATCATCGCAATAACACGAAAAATGAGAAACATGACAATATGTGAAATCAGTCATAAACAGCAGAACAATCACACAAGGAACACGAAACATGAGGAGAAACTGACCTGAATCCACCTGTTAAAATATTAATACATAACATTATGCATCACCACAGTGAACCATTGAATGTACGTGAACACAAAACGTGAGAAACATCAGAAAGAGACCTGACTCCACCTGTTTAAACATTTATGTTAATACATACACAGAACATTAATAGTTATAAGATTCATTTAAAGAATGTTAATATATGATTAATCATGAAAACAGAGAAACATAATATCAGTAAACATGAGGAGAAACTGACCTGAATCCACCTGGTTAAATATTAACGTGAATATATAACAATAATGTAAGAAACATTTATACATATGACTTAAAAATAACATTTATAAGTGAGATATTAAACTAAGATTAGCACAAGGAACACGAAACGTGAGGAGAAAAACTGACCTGAATCCAGCTGGTGAAACATTAATATAACATTAATGTAGATATGATGAAGCACGTACAGACAGAGACAGCATCTCAGTGAACAAGAGGAGAAAACTGACCTGAGTCCAGCTGGTGGAAACATTAATATAACATTAATGTAGATATGATGAAGCACGTACAGACAGAGACAGCATCTCAGTGAACATGAGGAGAAACTGACCTGAGACCAGCTGGTGAAAACATTAATATAACATTAATGTAGATATGATGAAGCACGTACAGACAGAGGCAGCATCTCAGTGAACAAGAGGAGAAACTGACCTGAGTCCAGCTGGTGAAACATTAATGTAGATATGATGAAGCACGTACAGACAGAGACAGCATCTCAGTGAACAAGAGGAGAAAACTGACCTGAGTCCAGCTGGTGAAACATTAATGTAGATATGATGAAGCACGTACAGACAGAGGCAGCATCTCAGTGAACAAGAAGCTGTGAAGCTGCTTTTATCACCATCCTTCTTCCTCCGTGGAGATCATTGTATATTCATTAAAGGTCATCTGCCAATCACAAATATCTTGTTGTTTGGAATGGCAGGTTCTGAGAAGGCAATGTCAAGTTAATGTAAAACAGACATAAACATCTTCAAATAGTAAAAAACTACTTATATGTTAAAAACCTTTCTCGTTCTTAACACAGACTATATTCAGGGTCGATATGGGTTGAACTGAGATTCCCACACACACATTTTAAGATGTTCTGATACGCCCGACCGATACAAAGCACGGCTTTGAAGGAAAGGATGAAGTCACTAATCATGTAGTTGCTTTGAACTGTTCTTTGGTAAGTGTGCAGAGCAATGGTGATTTAAAATGGTGATTTGAAGGTTGAATATTTGTGTATATATTAATGATTAATGTAAATTAATTCCAGTTAAATGTAACTATTAGGAAGACGGTTCTGTTTTGTAATTCTTTCTATTTTCATTGTGTTATTTGGTGGCATCAATGTGTGCATTTGAGACAGGAGCAGTGTCTTTCGGGCCTCGTAGCCCTTAAGGTCAGAATAAAGAGATCCTCGACCACGCCACCGCACAGAAAGGTTCAACCTGTCTGGGAATGGATGCAAAACATCTATTGTCTCATTATCATCTATTTGCTGGATGAGGTTTGGTTTTGAGTCCAAACGTGTTTAAAGCAGGAACACGTGCAGCGCTGTGGGCCGCTGGTTAGCATCTGTTCCCTTCATGAGCACATCCAGTGTGACTGACATCCAATTAACATTCATGACAGAGCACACATTTAATTAACCAGAAAAACCCAATCTTTCACTTATTCGGGATGGACATGATCCTCAGAGACGTTTAATTATATTTCAATCATCCGTCTTTCTTGGTCGTTGTGCAATATTACTCATTATGAATAAACACACCAGGAGACAGCTCTTCGGGTCCCGCGGGGAAATACCCGTTGTGTCCTCGTTACGGCCTCTAATGTAATCTGACTGGCAGCTCAACGCCCTCTCTCAATCACTGTGCTGGACAAAGACGACAACTCCACTCAATTAATAAGCTTTTTTCTTTAGAAATCATTAAGAGGTGTTAATATGTGGAGATTATCCTGCTGAACTAAACGTATAAGAATCATAAACATTTGTTTAAAGAGCAACTTGCAGGTTAGAGACCCCAGTGAATAATGTGTAGGAAAATGATGTATACACTAGATTTTCCAAAAATATACAGAAATATATTCTACAGTGACTTCTGGCGTCGTTTTTGCAAGACATTTTTACTTCCGCATAAAAAAAAGACCCACCCGCGTGTGACGTCACATCAGGGAGAGCGGACGGTCTAAACGTATGAATAAACATGGATCACAATAGAAGTTTTGACACGAAGAGGTTGAAAATGTATATTTGAATGCATACGGACCACAACCATATAATTCTGAGACTGCTAGGCGTCTAAGAGACCAGGAGCAGCCAAGGATTAGAAGAAATAATGGCCATCGGAGAGAAATGTAGCAGTGGTGGCTCAAAACCTGCAAGTTGCTCTTTAACATAAACTTGGTGCGTAGGTGCTGACTTGTCTATTAAAAGTATTTTTGATACACTTTCAATTGTGCTTACAGCGTATTATTTTTACTGTACAACATGACCGGAGAGATTTATATTCTAACCATTTTTACAGTCAAATACCGGCTAACAGAAACACTGAGTATTGAAGAAAACTGTGACGCTCCTCTCGCTCCCAGGAGAGAAACTTAAAATAAAGTGGAGTCTCTGAGAAGGTTCAAATGGGTACTTTAATTAAGTAACGTGGTCATAGGACAAGCAGAAGTAAGAAGAGACAAAATGCCGGTGTTGTCTCGGTGGTGGCAGCTGCGAAGAAGGAAGGGGCAGAGTTTGTGCTCACCCGCCGCCTTATTATCCTCTCTCGTGATGAAGAAGGGGGGGCCCCGCCTTAGTCTTCAATGTCCGAGATCGCGTTAAACAGAGGATTTCGACATTTTACATTTCATTGCTTACATCAACACGCCTTTTCTCCTCCTTATCGCTTTCATAACTTTTTAATTTATTTCATTTTAACGGCTGTAATTCATTACTTTAATAATACTAGAAATACTTTACGGCAGTTATCATTTACGGTAGTTCCGGATGTTGTCATACCAACTCACGTCTGTAAACAAAACGTATTAAAATAACTGTACCTTCATTTAAAAACCCTCCTGTTGTCTTCGTTTCCCCTTACTTTGGTGTTCGCGGTCAAATGTGACCGGTCCTGTTTTAACTGCTATTACATTAACACAAAAACCATTAAACATCACCACATTTCATTTAACACCCTTTCAAACTGTACATATTGTATCAGACTACTTGTATACATGAAAAACTGCAGTAAATATACAAAGAATAGACACTGAACATGTATTGCGTGTGCCATGTGTTGATTCACATGGGGGGATGGGCACATAAGAGCGGGAAATGTGTCAAATTGTTCTGTGTGTTTGTGAGTGCCAGGTGTGATTCACATGGGGGGATGGGCACATAAGGAGGGGGGGGAACACGTCTAGAGTATGGGTGTTGTGTGTGGGTGTTTTATCTGATCCGGATGGTTACTAGTTCCTTTTCTTTATGGCGGCATTTTTGAGCGGTAACACCATGGGTGTTACAAAGTTGACTAAATCATCCAAAATGCAATGAAAAGTGGTGATCAGCAATTGTTTTGTTCAAACGTCTACTGTGAAGGATATCATAAAGCCTTAATGCACTCGAATGTAAAACAAAATAATTATGATTAATGGAAGTAGTAAATCGGTCAGCTTTGACCCGAAGACAACAGGAGGGTTAATATTCAGCAATAGTAATATCTCGATGTCTATAGATGTAGTGTTAAAGTCAGTCGGCTTTGGTGTGCAATACTCTTTAGTTTAAAATAAATTATGCCATAAAACATTGATTTGAATTTCTAACAGTATTTGAATATAGAAACCACCCCACATGTATAGCTTTGTGTGGTGCTAGGTTCACGAGAGGATCCGCAATCGCACTTTGTTGCGTAGCTTCAGTGTCTTAGCCGAGATGCTGTTGATAGTGAGATGTGTCTGCCGTTTACTCTCAACTGTTTGACCGGTATGATGCACCATCCAGTTGAGAGTGCATTTTAACATACTACATATTGGCCCTCATGCTCCCAGACAGGACACGTACATACAAAAGTACTGAGATGTCACTCACATCAAGTGAGAAGCCTGCAGGGCAGAGGTCAGGGCGGTAGGGGTAAAACATCCTGCAGATGATGAAATGATGTTTGTGGTTAATGAGCTGCAGCTTGGACTCTGTGGACTAACGAGCTCCGGCCTTAATGAGAGCTGTTAACGAGCTGCTCTCAGGTGACCTCATCAACACACTGACCTGTTTGCTTCCTTACATTGTGCTGCTGTAATCACCCAGAGGCTAAACCTGCACAAACAAGACAAAACAATAATCAAAGCAAATTAAAGAGTCAATATGTAAAGAAAATAACGTCAAAGCTCTTTTTTGGTGCTATTTATTGTCATTTTAAAATACTTGTTATCAAAACACACTGAAGGAAATTGTCAGCTTGGGTTCATAGGGGCAGAATAATCCACTTTAGGTGCTCCAGTGAGTGTTAGTGCGGCACATAAACGGGCCCAAGCTGTAAATATAATGATCATCAATAGACACAAAGCAGAACGGCACTTAGACCTCCAAAACACCTTGAAATAAGGACATCTATACAGGGCTCGAGCTTAAGGTCGTCCCGGAGCCAAAAAAATAGGGTCGGGAAGGATAAAAAAAAATGTTGGGACGAGAGTTAAAATAAAAATACCCTGCTAACTCTACTACGAACGGCGATGAAAATGAAACTGACTGCAAGTTTTGTGTAGCACACAGTTATTAAACCTCCTTGTCAACATAAACACACACGCACAAAACATTTAGCAAGCCTCGATACACACACACACACACACACACACACACACACACACACACACACACACACACACACACACACACACACACCACACACACACACACAACACACACACCCACACCCACACACACACACACACCACACACACACACACACACACACACACACACACACACACACACACACACACGTACGTATACCGACAGCCAGCGGCACAGCTGCCCGCACATTTCTGGCCCGTGAATAATGAGAACTCTCCATCGCATTCAGTCCTTAGCAATATGCTGCGCACCGATCCGGACCCGGGCCGGAATTAGGAAAGAACGTGGTACCGTTAAGCTCCGACGTTATGGTACTGGAGACATTTAAAAAATATACGTCTTATGTATTATTGCTACATAAACATTATATCGCAGTTTTATTTTCGCCAACTCCGTTTCTAATACGCAAAAAGACTACAACATGCGTCTGATGTATTTTCGATCTTTCCAATCCAGACGGGAGAGAGATCTCTCTCCCGTCTGTGTGCGAGGGGGCGGGCCGTTTGTAAAGGTCTCCTGACTGTTTACTGTAAGAAATGTAAATCAATGATGTAATATAGTTTAAACATACAGTAATTTTAAAACTATTTTATACTGAAAACAGTTCCGGTTAACGTTTACTTTGAAAAGCTGTATTGAGAGACGACAACAATGACGACTTCCGGTTCCACGTTAATAACGATTACAGCCGTTAAAATGCATTAAATAAAAAGTCATGAAAGAGTGTATGAGGAGAAAAAGGCGTGTGGGAAGTTATACAATGACCACACAACGTTTAAATCCTCTGTTATGTGCGATATCGGCATTGGAGAAAGAGTTGGGAGAACGACGTCACCAGCCGCCATTGAAGGAGCGCTGGATCGATACAGACGGAGGACAACGCGACCTCAGGCACTTCTCCACGGCCGCCACTGGGAGAGGGAGCTGCAGCCTCTCTCTCCCACCAACCTCCTTCTGTTTGTTTCATTGCCACGCCATTTAATTAAAGTACTCCATTCGTCTCATTGTTTGAAGCTTCTCTCCTGGACGCGTGAACAACGAATACTCTAACATTACAGACTGTCATCCTGTTAGTGGTTACTCTGGGTTCTGTCTTCAGGACAGAGTTGGATTTTTTTGTTAGTTGGATGGGACTCGATTGGATTCAATATTAGGGCAACTTTCTCGTTTGTGTGTTTTTAAAAATATATTTGGCCTTGTGTTTGACTGATTTTCTCAAATAAAAAGGTTGATGAATTATTTATGTTAAAGGTCACTTTGAATGATTTGAACTAATGATAATGTAGAAAAACTAATATTTTAAAATCGGGACGGTCCACATTAATTGCGGGACGGCTTAGATTGTATTTCGGGATGGTTCCGGGAGGATGGTGAATAAAGTTAGACGAGAGCCCTGCATCTATATCTCATTATAACACACATGAAAGGTCTTTCGTTGTCTGCTGTTTATATAATGTGTCTCAGATCAGCTCGGTATGCATGGTACCATTTAGTCAATAAAGGATATTCTAACCTGATGTATGAGGGACCAGAATCAAAGTCATTTGAGCCACGATATAACGGGATCTCACAGCTCCGTAATATTAAAACACAAATTGTTGTTTAAATGATGGATGTTACTACCTCATTATGGAACTCCAACTCGTTATACATACCAGCCATAACTACATCGTATGCTTATTTGAACACAAACCCTCGTGGTGGTGTTTGAGGTGGTTATAGAGAGGCGAAGTCCCTCCCCTTCCGGGGGAGCTCCATGGGACCTTAATTCGGAAAAATTATGTATTGAAGTCAATGGGGAGAGAATGATTATCTTTCGATCAAGTTTGAATTGTGCCACAAATTACACATATGATGTTTGTCAATTTAAAAGACAATTTTGCAAGTAAAAAAAATTAAATGTGTCGTAAAACTGTGAAGTAACACTTTTGTTTGTGTGAAACGCTGAATTAACTACATCTCTGGTCTCTCACACAACAACACACGTCACCAAGATGGCCGTCACTACTGTCTTGTCAACAAAATGATTGCCTACCCTCACTATCACCCTCACTATCTCACCACAATGAAACACGTCCAGAAGAACGTCATGCAAAGCTGCCTTCCTTTGATTCTCTCTGAACTGCCTGGTCTTTTTAATGTTTAATGTCAACCATTTGTGCAGATAGCGTGAAGTAACAGATCGCAGATGCTAATGTAGCGTTAGCATTTCTCCCCCGGGCTTAAATGGTGTATTATAGAATGATCACACCGGTGACAGTACTCTTCAAGGGTTCACGAAATATGACTACTACTCTTACTGTTTAACATGTTGGGTTCTTGATACTTCATTTTAAGGCTAATAAATGACAAGGCTGTAATGCTAACTAGTGCTAGCTACTAGCTAGGTAGCTAACTTGATCCAGCCACTCCTGGTCCTTTCATCAGACGGGAAGCGAAAGAACGAGCAAGACCCATTGCTGGTATGATAACAAACTGGTACTAAGCACACAGGCATCTTGTTAAAGTTATCTTATATATCTCTTATGTAGCGGACGAAAATAAATAAAGTTAGACATCAGTTATGACATCACTTACGCGACTCTGGGATTTGTAGTCTTTCTAGTTGCATATTTTTCATAGTCTTATATTTCAACAGTTTTACGACAAACTGACTTTTTGACGTGGAAATAATTTTTTAAGATTGACAAACATATGTGTAATTCATGGCACAATTCAAACGGGATCGAAAGATAATCTTTCTCTCTCCATTGACTTCAATACATAATTTTTCAGAATAAGGTCCCATGGGTCGGAAGTAGATGGGCGTGACTTCGCCACACTATACTTATAAAACCCGTTAAGGAAGTTTGTTTTGATCCTGCAGCAACATGGCTTTTCAGCTCTTAGAGGCGAATACAGCTGGGCTGAGGCGGTCCTCCAAAATGTTCGTGTTTTTAGAAAGCTAATGTAAGCTAGCTATTGAACGTTTGATAGGGAACATTAGTAAGGGAAAGTTCCCCCTTATTGGCACACCAACCATGGGATGGTTCCTAATATTTGACACACTGCAGCCTGTTCTCTGGGTAACAGTTAGTGACTCTCTCCCCTATTTTTAAAACACTTTCCCCACATTCAAAGACTTTCCCAGGTTAAAGCACTTTTCCTGGGTTAGAAAGTGAGGTGCTGCAGCTTGCTTCTCACTAAAAATGATTTATAATCATTACTTTTGTATTCAAGTGATTTATTTTATCATTAATATGGTTCCCTAAAACTATGCACCTACTCTGGAGCTCACTGGGGTCCTGCATATGCTTTGATCAAAAGCATTTCTAGCTGTCTAACGTTGGCTTTTTGTAGTAAATGAGTGGAGTTGTCGTCTTTGTCCAGCACAGTGATTGAGAGAGGGCGTTGAGCTGCCAGTCAGATTACATTAGAGGCCGTAACGAGGACACAACGGGTATTTCCCCGCGGGACCCGTCTCCTGGTGTGTTTTATTCATAATGAGTAATATTGCACAATGACCAAGAAAGACGGATGATTGAAATATAATTAAACGTCTCTGAGGATCATGTCCATCCCGAATAAGTGAAAGATTGGGTTTTTCTGGTTAATTAAATGTCAGTCACACTGGATGTGCTCATGAAGGGAACAGATGCTAACCAGCGGCCCACAGCGCTGCACGTGTTCCTGCTTTAACACGTTTGGACTCAAAACCAAACCTCAGCAAATAGATGATAATGAGACAATAGATGTTTTGCATCCATTCCCAGACAGGTTGAACCTTTCTGTGCGGTGCGTGGTCGAGGATCTCTTTATTCTGACCTTAAGGGCTACGAGGCCCGAAGACACTGCTCCTGTATCAAATGCACACATTGATGCCACCAAATAACACAATGAAAATAGAAATAATTACAAACAGAACCGTCTTCCTAATAGTTACATTTTACTGGAATTAATTTACATTAATCATTAATATATACACAAATAATCACCATTTTAAATCAACATTGCTCTGCACACTTACCAAAGAACAGTTCAAAGCAACTACATGATTAGTGACTTTATCCTTTCCTTCAAAGCCGTGCTTTGTATCGGTCGGGCGTATCAGAACATCTTAAAATGTGTGTGTGGGAATCTCAGTTCAACCCATATCGACCCTGAATATAGTCTGTGTTAAGAACGAGAAAGGTTTTTTAACATATAAGTAGTTTTTACTATTTGAAGATGTTTGTCTGTTTTACATTAACTTGACATTGCCTTCTCAGAACCTGCCATTCCAAACAACAAGATATTTGTGATTGGCAGATGACCTTTAATGAATATATAATGATCTCCACGGAGGAAGAAGGATGGTGATAAAAGCAGCTTCACAGCTTCATGTTCACTGAGATGCTGCCTCTGTCTGTACGTGCTACATCATATCTACATTAATGTTTCACCATGGACTCAGGTCAGTTTCTCCTCATGTTCACTGAGATGCTGCCTCTGTCTGTACGTGCTTCATCATATCTACATTAGTTATATTAATGTTTCACCAGCTGGATTCAGGTCAGTTTCTCCTCTTGTTCACTGAGATGCTGTCTCTGTCTGTACGTGCTTCATCATATCTACATTAATGTTATATTAATGTTTCACCAGCTGGACTCAGGTCAGTTTCTCCTCATGTTCACTGAGATGCTGTCTCTGTCTGTACGTGCTTCATCATATCTACAATAATGTTTCACCAGCTGGACTCAGGTCAGTTTCTCCTCTTGTTCACTGAGATGCTGTCTCTGTCTGTACGTGCTTCATCATATCTACATTAATGTTATATAATGTTTCACCAGCTGGACTCAGGTCAGTTTCTCCTCTTGTTCACTGAGATTATGTTTCTCTGTTTTCATGATTAATCATATTAACATTCTTTGAATTAATGTTATAACTATTAATGTTGTGTGTATGTATTAACATTAATGTTTAAACAGGTGGATTCAGGTCCGTTTCTCCTCATGTTGTGTTCACGGTAATAATCTTTCTGCCTTTTCCTGATTCATTATGAAACTAAATATGTTTTATATTAATTCTGTATATATTAATGTTATATAAATTGAAGTTAATATTTAAACAGGTGGATTCAGGTCAGTTTCTCCTCACGTTTCGTGTTCCTCGTGCTAATCTTAGTTTAATATCTCACTTATAAATGTTATTTTGAAGTCATATGTATAAATGTTTCTTACATTATTGTTATATATTCACGTTAATGTTTAACCAGCTGGATTCAGGTCAGTTTCTCCTCATGTTTACTGATATATTTTCTCTGTTTTCATGATTAATCATATTAACATTCTTTAAATTAATCTTATAACTATTAATGTTCTGTGTATGTATTAACACAATTGGACAGGTGGAGTCAGGTCTCTTTCTGATGTTTCTCACGTTTCGTGTTCACGTACATTCAATGGTTCACTGTGGTGATGCATAATGGTATGTATTAATATTTTAACAGGTGGATTCAGGTCAGTTTCTCCTCATGTTTCGTGTTCCTTGTGATGATTGTTCTGCTTGTTTATGACTAATTTCACATATATTAATGTCATGTTTCTCATGTTTCGTGTTCATTGCGATGATGCTTTTGCCTGTTTCTGATTCATGATAGATATTTATCATTGACCTCTACATTAATATTAAAGCAGATATTTTAGTATCTGATTAATTAACTGTGAATTCATATTCTATGAATACACGTGTTAATATGAATGTTAAATAGATGTGTGTTCTAAATATTCCAGTTTTTCCTTATTACTACTGATATGTTTAATGTGATATAAACTAATGTTATATCCTTTATTTAGATGTTAAAGGTTGGTTATCTCTGTTGGTGTTGTTGTTGTTGACCTGAGTCACAGCGTGTTGTTTGGTGGGGTCTCCTCATGACGTCAGCAGGGTTTAAACGTGACCTCGTCCCTGACGCTGGTCGGTTTTCTCCTCGCTGTCTGGCCACAGCTCGCTCTTAATTCTTCGTGTTTTTGTTGGTGTACCTCTTCGTGTTGTTCAGTGACTCTCTGGTGATTTATTATCCATCTGTTCGCAGCGAGCCTTCTTCACCGGCCCATGTTTGCCTTCGGGCATCATTTCTGCTGAACTCTCTCACAGCCAGCACACTGATTTATCCTAAACTTCTGTCTGATCTGTTGCTGTCCGGCGCCGGCTTGGTGCAGGTGTCCCGGACTTTGTGTCTGTGCCAGGTTTTCTTTGTTTCCTCTCTTGGTGGAGCTAGCTTCTTCTCCTGTTGTCGGCCATGGCCTTTGACCGCTACCTGTCCATCTGCCACCCGATGCACTACGCTGTGCTGGTAACATCCTGCCAAGGTGGTGCTGATGCTGCTTCTCTGCTGGATGGCTGCCTGCTATTCTAGTGGGAGTCTCAACGCTGCTGGCTAGCCGCTTACCGCTCTGCAGGGCGCAGCTCGACAGGGCCTACTGCGAAATCAACAGCATTATGACCCTGAGCTGTGGTGGGTGCTGCAGCACAGCTGAGTGGACTTTTCATTCTGCTGATCATCACAGCCACAGTCTTCCTGCCTGCAGCCTTCATGCTCTTCTCCTACGCTAGGATCCTCTTCATCTGCCTGCGGCGCTCACGTAGCTTCAGCAGCAAAGCTCTACAAACCTGTCTTCCTCACCTGCTCGTCTTCTTTAACTATTCCATCGGCGTCTACTTAGATCTGATGCTTCGCCGCCTGCAGAGCAACAGAGAATCTGACTCCACCCTCATCATCTCCATGCTGATTCTAGTACCTACTGTACTGAAACCCCGTGGTGTACGGACTGAAGTTAAAGGAGGTGTTCACGCATGTGAAGAGGCTGCTGAGCTGCCGCAGAGACAGCTGATCCCAACACTGTTTGATTGCCCCACACAAAGATCCATGTAGACAGAAGCATTTTCTGCACATCAGGGCAAACAGTGCGGCCCATATTCAGTTGATCACCACAATCATACCTGAGAGCGGGAAACATTTTCTAGGCCTCCTTCTCGGCTGCCCGTCACCATGGGCCATCCCCAAGAGGGTCCCGTCTCCGTCCTCCCCAAGAGGGTCCTGTCAACTTCTATATCTAATAAATATGAATAGGTGACATAAAAGAAAATAACCAAAATGTATGAACAAATACAAAAACTAGAAAATAGAGAATAACAAACAAAATATTAAGAATACCGTCAATACCGTTCCGGTGCATAATGTGTTTAAGGTACTAGAAGATTGTTTACTGAGGTTTGCATTTCTAAGGAAAGGAACATATTTAGTATTCCAGCGTGTGAGGTGGTCTACTAGGGGCCGTGGTGGTTGTACAGCCTGACCGCTGCAGGAAGGAAGGAGCTTGTGGTATCTCTCTGAGTTAGGGTTACTCTAAGCACTGGGGTTACGTAAGTAACCTATAGTTAAATAATTAAATAAGTATGTGAGCATAACCAATAACCCATAGCCAATAACAAATACATGTAACATATTTTATTTTTGTTGTTCATTCATATCTTATTTTACTATTTTATTTATGCATATTTTTGTATCTCTCCAGTTTAAAACGATATGTCTGGTTTACTGTCCTATAGTTTACATTGGAATGATTTCAAACCTCTTTTATCCCAATAATTATAAAGGAGAGCCTTGGAAATATGTGTTTACATAAATTGTGATCAAAACGTTTGAGACCCACTGAGATAACTTAGACTAAAGTGAGCTATCTAAACACTCCGAGTCCTTCACCTCACTGAGCTGTAGTTATCAGCCTCAGTCTGACTGGAGAGGACTCTCCCTCCACATCATTGTAGAAACATCTACTTCTTCCGTTAGAGCAGCTAGCAACGGGCCGGCCCTTATTATACATCCATGGCCGGCCCTGGTCTCAGGTTACGCTGTAGGAAGTGTAGGTACAACGCTACATTTCCCGCCTCGCCGCAGTCATACACTAGGCTACGGAGAGCGGCGAGAAACATTTCCTCAGGCATCGAAAAGCGGAACCGAAATTCACATTTCTAAATGATGCCGTTGGAATCGAAATGTTGGTTCTCGGTACCCAACCCTACTCCTGGTACGTGCGTCGCTCTCAGAGAGAGGAGACGTCCGCAGCTCCATAAGATCAGTTTGCGTGCCAGCATGTGTAACTTGAGAGAACGCAAACCCCTTGGAGGTTTATATACGATGTTGTCTGTCCTCACGAGGACATGATGTCCTCCGAGAAAAGGCAGAAAGCGTTTCAGGGTGAGGAACACCGCTAAAAGCTCCAGATAATTTATGTGTGACCGTTGGACGTCTCTGCTCCAGAGACCCCTCACAGGTCGACCTTTGTATGCCCCCACAGCCCGTCAGACATGAGTCTGTGGTGACCACCTTCCGCGATAGAACAGCACCTATAGGCACGCCCCGTACTAGATCGGGTGCAGCCAGTGGCGCAGTGCCATTACGCATTTCATAGTGACCATCACTCTCCGCGCGCCATGACGCACGGGGTCCAGTCTGAGGGCAGCTACCCAGCGCTGAAACTCCCCTCATGTGTAAGCGTCCCAGTCGTAACACCAGGATGGCTGACGCCATGAGCCACAGTAACCGCAGACATGATCTGAAGAGAACATATTTGCGTGGCTGGAAATGAGCGAGGCAAGCCCTGAAGGCTTTCACTCTCTCCGTTGACAGGCGGGCTGTAAAGGGCACCGAATTCAGGCGTAGGCCCAGGAAGAGTACAGTCTGGGCTGGGGACAACATGCTCTTTTCTGTGTTTATTACGAAACCCAGGTCGAGCAGGTATTTCACGAGGACATTCGTCTGCGTAATAGCCTCTTACTCCGACTGTGCGAGAAGGAGCCAATCGTCCAGATAAGTTGCCAGGTGAATACCCTGTTGTCTTAACGGGGCTATCGCGGCTTCCGTGGGCTGAGAGACAGATCGAAGGAAAGTACTCTGTAACAGACACCCTGAAAGGCGAACCTCAGATATTTCCTGTGTGGATAATATACTGGGATGTGGAAATACGCGTCTTTCAGGTCGACTGATGTGAACCAATCGTTTTGGCGCAACGAGACGCAACAGAGATGTGTGAGTGAGCATTCTGAATTTGTATCTTTTGAGATATTTGTTCAGAGCCCTCAAATCTAGTATAGGCTGAATCCCGTTCCCTCCCCGTTTGGGAACGAGGAAATACTTGGAATAAAAGCCGCTCTGACTCTGTTCGGAGGGTATTATAGATATAGCCTTCTTGTCTAGTAGCGAGACAGGATCCGAGTACTTCTACTTTTACTCAAGTACAATATCTGAGTACTTATTCCACCTCTGGTAGCGTATTAGCCTGAATTGTAGCCACAAAATCACGCAGAGCTGCATACAAATAGACTCACAATGGTAACAAGTGGAAAATAATATTTACAAATGTGTACAATGATTTGTAGGTCATTTTGACTACTCAAGACACCTGACTTATACATATTCAAAGGAAGACTGTGTTCATTCTACAATTACATGGGAATAACACTAGAACCACCATCGGGTCAATTTGACCCACAACTGTTTTTTTATTGTATGTAACTTTTTTCAATAAAATATTAAAGTCTCCACAGTCTGTGACTTTTCCTGAAAGTATGTTATGTAGCACCCTCTGTTGTTAAAAATGGTCAATATGAAGTCAGATTGAAGAAGCCATTTATATCTATTTCCGCCAGCTGGTCATATTGACCCCACCCCCTTTTCGCGCTATTGATTTTGTGTTTAAACCATAGGTGTAAACATAAACATGACATGTTGCTATAGCAACACCCTTTGTCTACGGCGGTTCCTTATAGATTGAGAGAGAGAGAGAGAGATATATATATATTATATATATATATATACCGTGAAACAAAAAAAAAAAAATGTACAACTCTTAGCGGTGGATCACTCGGCTCGTGCGTCGATGAAGAACGCAGCTAGCTGCGAGAACTTATAGATATAGATATATATATATATATAGATATATATATAATATATATATATCTATAGATAGATTATATTTCCTGACTATAACACGAAATGCCGTGAGAATTACTGGGTTGAATTACAAGTGAGTGCTTCATCCTCTGAACACCACAGAATGGCGACTGTAACGCACATAAATGATTGTCCCCTGCAATTATTATCCCTCATGGAGTTCGCTATTCAGCTCGCTAACATTAGCTTAAACAACGTAACATGCAACGTTAGCCTAATGTAAAATGCTCTACTACGGCGTACCTTCATGTGGCTCGTCAGCGCAAACTTTGCAGGAGGCTACTCGTGGGCTTGTATTTGTCAGCGCCATATTTAATAATAATGCATTACATTATTTATTAGAGCGCTTTTACAGGTACACATTACACATATAAGAGTCATTACTGCGGACATTACCCACAGGAGCGGGTTAAGTGTCTTGCCCAAGGACACAACGGCCTGACGCAGTGGCGGCCGAGGCGGGATTTGAACTGGAGTTCACCAACGCCCCTTGATCTGATGACCAACGATCTAACCACTGCGCCAAAACCGCCCTATTTAGTATTTGTCTTCTGCTAGCCAACGCTCGTTGAAACTGCAACCTCCTGGCACACAGTCATCTATCACTCTCATCAGAATGCCCATGTCGGTTACACACGTAACAAAAACACTTGCAGGTCGCGCGCATAGTGCGGGAAGGCCTGAGCGGAGCTGTTTTATATAAAAGCGACGCAATTAAGTGCGCTCCGACTTCTTTATTTTCTTTTAATCTAACAAGCGAAGTAAAGCATTTACATTTTCAAGCACTTTATCCCAAATTCAAGCAACCTTGAAAACACCACGTCAAATTTCAAACATTTTCAAGGATTTCAATCACCCGTACGAACCCTGAGTTGTGAATGTAAAGTTCAAATGTACACGGAGTATTGCACACCAAAGCCTACTGACTTTAACACTACATCTATAGACATCGAGATATTACTATTGCTGAATATTAAATGAAGGTACAGTGATTTTAATAAGTTTTGTTTACAGACGTGACTTGGTATGACAACATCCGGAACTGCCGTAAATGATAATTTCCGTAAGTATTCAGTATTAAAGTAATGAATTACAGCCGTTAAAATGCAATAAATAAAAAGTTATAAGGACGAGAAAAGGCGTGTGGATGTAAGCAATTAATGTAAAATGTAGAAATCCTCTATGAGCTAATGAGCGGAGTCTCTCTCTCTCTCTCCTGACAGCCCGTCTGTGTCTCATGCAGCTCGCTGATCCAGTAATGAGTGACCCGACATGACGGTAAATAATAAACATTTATAACCAGTTTAGCTAGTTCCAGGGGTAGATAAGATGGTCTAACTTTTAACATTTTAAATATCTCAAGTCACTGGAGGGATTTCCACCGCAGGTTTATATTTGCGTAACATCTGCGCGACTTGTCCACATGCAGCTGTCTCAGGGGTTGAGCTGCAGACTGAGACATCAACAGCTATAACTTTCGAGGGGTGGAGGTATGCCCATTATTTTTAATTTGTAAGAAGAAAGGACAGGAATGTGACGGTAAGGTGCACTGCTGCAAACACAACATCAATCCTCTCCAAGCACCTGCAGAGGCAACATGCTAACACCAAGCTAGTAGCTAAAGACCCCCGAACCCACAGTGATGATGTTGAGTGAGTGCCGACTCCGAACATGCAGCAAAAACTAGAATTTGTTTTGTCTTCCTTATTGCAATAGTAATCGTTATGTGTGCACATATAACAAAGTACTGGACCAGAAACCTAACCGCTCCCATCACTGTACCATCCTCAACAAGCAAACATCCTGAGTTGGGAAGATTTAATAAAGTATAGGAACATCGTTCTGGTTTACAAAGTCCTGCACAACACAGCCCCTCCCCCTCTTAGCTCATTGGTTACTCAACGTAACAACACCAGACGGACCACTAGAAGCTCCACACGTGGCGACCTATCAGTCCCATTCAGGAAGAGTGCTTTTGGTCAGTCATCATTCTCGGTCACAGCAATACAACACTGGAACTCTCTACCCATTCAAATCAAAGACATACAGACACAGCTCACTGAGAACTAACCCTGCACACACTAGTCTGTGTTGAGTATGGCGTGAGTGTTACATGTTGTGATCATGGATGTTGCTCCTCGTTTCTGTTGTGTGATTGTGAAGTGCTCTATGTGACATGTACAGATGTAGCGCTTTGTTTCAGACGCCTACCCGTGCGGGTCCGTGATCGGCACGGGGTGGACCCCTGCTGATAAGGAAAACCCCCCGATAAATACATTTAATTATAATGAAACCAGCTGCAATGGATCATGGATCCACCAGGGGGAGCCGTGAAAAGCTGCCACACTGGAACTCATGTGAAATAAACAGCTGATCTACAGGGATCTGATATAGCAGATATTTGTTAAGATCCATATATGTCACGGATAGGATCATATGCTGTGCTTAAGTAAGAGACATGTAATCATTTACTAAACATCACCATGTTTTTATTTAACAAAATAATGTTTAATTCACGTTGGCGTAAGTACAAAACCATCGCTATGTTTTTAGATCAGGAAATGCATCCAGGGTCAAACAAACGATGTTCGATCGTCATCCTCGCATTCATTTAATGTATCATATGTTCGCGAGTTGAAATGAATGCACTAAATTTAATCCACGTGAGTTTACAACAACAACAATAATCGCTTTGTTTTTATATCACATCCGACCGGAGGAAAATGCAACAGCTCTCTACCGATCATCCTAATCCCACGGGCAAACAATAATATGTACAGTGCTAATAGTTTACTGTATTATTAGTGTCTAATATTACTGCTATAATAATCACACATTGAGTTGTTGAAATCAGACCGTCGTTTTTTTTTTAAACGCTCTGAATGAAACTGCAGCTCTCAGGTGATCAGCTGTGTGTCTACACAATAAAATATGCATAGTGTTGAGAGCTGTATCCACAAATCTACTAATTTTGCCCTCAGTGCACCAGATTGATGCATTTAACTTCAATTTAAATAAAAACATCTTCTGTTGTAACAACAATAACATTATAAATAGTAACATAGCATGGTATTGCACATTTACTGTAGCTTTGAGTGTTACTGGCCTGAGATTTTTTTATTACATGAATGAAGGTGACTGAGGCTTTTTAATATAGACTTTTCAGTGTCCCACATTTTGCACAGAACTGTCCCACATTAGGAAAACAGATTGTCTGAGACAACTTGGCACTAAGAGTACTAATATGTCTACCATTTCTTGTATGAGTTTAATATCTGCATGTTCTCTTTTGGTTTGATTAGGACACATCCTGGGGATTTCAGAATGTTACTGGATTTTGATTTATTGTATCGGCTTCATGTCGCAATATATTCCCGAAGTCTGAAATGCAAAAAATTTCCACATTAGGGCAATTCACCCTACATTTAATCATTTTGTTTATTTTTAACGAAATAAATGTGGTTTAATCCATCATGAAATTAATGTAGGCTATTTACTTAGTACATATCTGACATAAACGATTAACACACTGCTCACAGGCTGATATCTAGTGTATTCATACCCAATTCATTATATATTTTATTCTGTAGATTGTGAACATTACTTTTCACTTTACTGCTTGTTGCACCTGGTTAGAAGCTAAACTGCATTTCGTTGTCTCAGTACCTGTAATCTGTGCAATAACAATAAAGTTGAATCTAATCTTGAGCAGGAACTATAATGTAGGCTATTTACTTAGTACTAGGGCTGTCAGTCGATTAAAATATTGAATCGTGAATAATCGCATGATTGTCCATAGTTAATCGCGATTAATCGCACATTTTTTATCTGTTCTAAATGTACCTTAGAGGAATATTTTTCAAGTTTTTAATACTCTTATCAACATGAGTGGACAAATATACTTTATGCTAATGTTTATTATCATTTGAACAATGACAAATATTCTCATGAATATTAAACACAACAACCTCTGAACATTACACATATTCGCCTCAATTCAACCTGGAACCTCTCATACAATACAAATGGTGTGTGTGTGTGTTGGATCTATGTGCAACTCAAGGCATATGCTCGAACGGGAGCTGCCTGGACGCTGCAATTATGAGTGTGCTGACTTCTCCTACAATGTCCCGCTGTCTGCTTCCTGCATCAAGTCAAGTGCTCGGCGCAGTTGTGGCGAAATGTCGATCCTCTGTTTTCATTTAAACAGCTCCTTATATCCGTTAGCGCAGCTAGCTAGCACCAGATGCTAACAACAACAACAATGCACGTAAGGTCTCTCTCTCGCTCGCTCGGGCCACACACACACACACACACCCCCTCCCGGTCCTCCCGATGGCCAGTAGGTGCCTGCCGGTGAGCGTGGAAGTGTGGTCTGCCACAAGCGGGCGGCAGGAGCGGGGCTGTCAGCAGATGGTATTTTAAACTCGATGCGCTCTGAAGCTACGGGGCGGCCGAGGAAAAAAAATACACATGCGTTAATGGCGTTATTTATTTTTTGCGTTAACGCGTTATTAACGCGTTAAATTGACAGCCCTACTTAGTACATATCTGACATTAACGATTAAACACGTTTGTGCATTCTTTATGAATAAAAACAGAGTCAACCAACATGTGTCCTATGTATGTTGGGGACCCTTTGTTTAAAACTAATTGGCCATCGGAATGTGTGGAGTCACATTCCACAGCTCTCCCCCCTCCTGTGATCCCCCGCACACAGAGAGAGGGAGATCGCTCTTCTGGAGTGAAGAGAGCGGAAATAATGATATTGCAAGTTAGTTATATGTGTGTAAGAGTGAAAATATGCTGCATTTTGAATGTCCGATAGTCCACCATTTCCACCGGAAATATCAAACATTTAATAAAGTGAAAAACAATGAACAAGACTTAACGTATTCATCATAATTAATTATATTTATTTCGTTTGGATGTAGGATTTTTGACTTTGTTTAGAGCAGTGATCTTCTACTATATGAACATGTTGAACCCAAAATCACAACAAAAACGTAAAAACAGATTTTTAAAATGATATTATTTGTCAGATAGATAGATATAGACAAACATACACAACGAAACCATTTAAAAGCTGGAAATATATACATGGGATGTGACTATGATAATGTGAAAGTTTGATTGAGGTAGCATGGGATTTCATTCTGATAAGGCAAAAGTGTTATTATAAATATAATACAAATATATACACATTATGTACAACAATCTGTTTTTTCTGTCTTTATCTGTGCCACGCTTCAAAGCGGTTTCTGTCAACTACGACACAGAGGGCAACATCACAGATTCCTCCTCCTCCTCCATGTCAAAAAACAAGCTTAAAGCTTGACTCACGTTCAGAGTTCTCTTCATCATAGTTGAGAATTTAAAACTCAAAATCTATCTAACTATATCTAAATTCTCAATGTTTGTCTGTCACTTTACTTCAATCGCAGTCTCCCGCAGCCTCTCTTCGTCTCCCGCCGCCTGTCTTCGTCTCTCTTCGGTTCCCGCTGTCCCTCTTCGTTTCGTATCACTCCGTTTAACTGATTACCTCACCCCCTCCCTGGTAAATACATCCTGTTGAGCAGAATCTACAGTTTCCAGTATTTTCCGTTTCGTAAAATGATAAAATACGGCGAAGATATTAAAATATGTGCTTCCATTATTCATACTTTTGAAATGTATCTGTATTAACTTTATATCATCATATGTCCGTGTTTATTGGGTATTTTTGCATGAAACAAAGACTGGCATATAGTTTCAAGCCAGTACTTTCGACAGAAATACACATATACATCCTGTTGAGCAGGATCTACAGTTTCCAGTATTTTCCGTTTCGTAAAATGATCAAATATGGCGAAGATATTAAAATATGTGCTTCCATTATTCATACTTCTGAAATATATCTGTATTAACTTTATATCACTGCGTCTTTTTGCATGAAACAAAGACTGGGATATAGTTTCAAGCCAGTACTTTCGACAGAAACACACGTCAATGTTGTCCGGACTGTTGTTTTTTATGCGGCACCGGCTTGAACAGGTCATGTGATCTGATCACGCCGGCGTGACGGTTGACTCCAAAGGGTTAATATTAAATACATATAAGTATTTACTTTAGAAATACTCTGTTGTAATTATTGATCCATTCAATGTGGCATCTGCTATAATGGGGTTAATGTATGATATTACTTAATAACACAATACATTATAATATATGATATGATAATTACATTTGAGTTTTATTCATTTCTTATTTCATAGTTTCTCATTATTAGGGCCCGAGCACGATGTGCTAGGACCCAACGGCGTCCGAGCACGATGTGCTAGGACCCAACGGCGTCCTAGCACGAAGTGCAAGGATACCTATTGTTATTCGTGGTATTATTATATAATTACGGAATCCTTGTTTTCAGGCCTTTAGGATGCTGAAAAGTTGTATAATTTTGCACGGACGCCAGGACCGGTGAAAAATTTGATATTCTGGAGTCAATGAGTTCAAATTGTCCAACCTGCTCGCTAGCGCCACCTATTTCAATTCCATTTTGGAAAAATTCACAAAGTCCCACCGTAACTCCGAATGACCTGACATTTTGCAAACATATCCGGGTGGACCTGCTCTACAAATAATCCAATTGGAATCTTTAGCTCCGCCTACTTTATTTTTTTTAAATTAGCATAATTTTCAAAACACTTAAATATTCACTTAAATTTCAATTTTTAGTTTATCAACACCAAACTTCGTATACAGTATTGCCGGAGGGTCATACACATTACCCTAGGAGATGAGCATGTTCAAACGATAATTATTTCCGCCATGAATTAAAACGTACTCGCAAAAAGGCGGGGCTTAGAAAGAAATGATCATAATTCATCAACAATGTATCCAAACATCACAGATTTTGGTGGAAACGTTGAGTCTGTCTTGGGGAATAGGCACACCAAAGTATTTTCATTTTGGACTATAGGGGGCGCCAAAAACACCGCCAATTTATAACTCAAGAGCGGATGGACTAATCTTTTTGTTTTTTGTTTACACATACTCTCGGGGCGACTACGAACTTAGATTCAAAGTGTCGCAACAAATTCAGAATGTGGGCGTGGCCTATACATTATTTTTAAATTGCGATAGCATAAAATGAGCTTCGGACGCAACTGACACGTCAGAGCCCAGGACCTTTTCGAAAATGTAAAAAAAAACGTACATTTTCAAAAAGACTGCTCACTAGCGCCCCCTATTGTGTGGTAGTCACATATAGTTTCTCAAAACTTCACGAATTTTGGCACAGACATTTCTCATGGAATTGCGGATATATTTGTACATACATTCCATTAGCCCCGCCCCACAAAAAGTTGGCCATTTTGAAATATGTGCGTTTTTCAGCCATTTTACGCACGTTCTTGCGAACTCCTCCTAGGGGAATGATCGGAAAAATTCCAATGCAGGACAGGTTTAGCCCCTATCCCATATGATACTTAATTGAGGAGCACATTTTTGAAAAATTACTCGTGGAGGTCGTAAGCTAACAGCGAATACACCATTGTTGACGATTTACATGTCGCAAATTACTCTAAACTACTCGGATATAGTTATTCCGATATTCACGAAACGCTGTATACACATTGCTATTATGATTGCACACATATTTCAAATTGCCTTTCATTAGCTCCGCCCCCCAGAAAGTCGGCCATTTTGAAAAATGTGCGTTTTTCAGCCATTTTACGCACGTTCTTGCGAACTCCTCCTAGGGGAATGATCGGAAAAATTCCAATGCAGGACAGGTTTAGCCCCTATCCCATACGATACTTAATTGAGGAGCACATTTTTGAAAAATTACTCGTGGAGGTCGTAAGCTAACAGCGAATACACCATTTTTGACGATTTACATGTCGCAAATTACTCCAAACCACTCGGATATAGTTATTCCGATATTCACGAAACGCTGTATACATATTGCTATTATGATTGCACACATATTTAAAATTGCCTTCCATTAGCCCCGCCCCCCAGAAAGTCGGCCATTTTGAAAATGTGCGTTTTTCTGCCATTTTACGCACGTTCTTGCAAACTCCTCCTAGGGGAATGATCGGAAAAATTCCAATGCAGGACAGGTTCAGCCCCTATCCCATATGATACTTAATTGAGGAGCACATTTTTGAAAAATTACTCGTGGAGGTCGTAAGCTAACAGCGAATACACCATTTTTGACGATTTACATGTCACAAATTCATCCAAACTACTACATTTCCATTTTTGGAAACCTTTACAAAGTGGCACCGTAACTCAGAATTACCTGACATTTTGCCCACTTATTCGGGTGGACCTACTCTACATATTATGTCCTGGAACCCGAAAGCTCCACCTTCTTCATTTTTTTTAAATTACCATAATGTTAAAAACAGTGAAATATTCACTTAAATTTCAAATTTTGGTTTTTCAACACCAAACTCAGTATACAGTATCGCTGGAGGGTCAGACAGATTATCGTAGGGAATGAGCATGTTCAGTCGATAAATGTGGCCGTCAGTACTCTAAACGTGTTTGCACAAAGGCGGGGCTTAGATAGAAATTCTCACAATTCATCAACAATGTACCAAAAAAACACACATTTTGGTGGTAAGGTTCAGTGTGTATTGGGGAATAAGCACAACAAGTAATATCCATTTTGGACTATAGGGGGCGCCAAAAACATGACAAATGTATAACTCGTGAAATGATGGACGAAATATTTTCTTTTTTTTTTAGACATACTCTGGGGATGAGTATGGACTTATATTGAAAGTGTCACAACGAATGACAATTGTGGGCGTGGCCTGTACTTTTTTTTTATGACGATGTGCTTAAATGTGTTTCGGTACGCAAAACTTGGGACACGCATCACAGCCCACGACCTTTTCAAGAATGTAAAAAAAAAACGTAATTTTTCAGAAATACTGCTCACTAGCGCCCCCTATTGTGTGGTAGTCACATATAACTCTCAGAACTTCACGAATTTTGGCACAGACATTACTGATGGAATTGCGGACATATTTGTAGATACATTCCATTAGCCCCGCCCCCCAGAAAGTCGGCCATTTTGAAAAATGTGCGTTTTTCAGCCATTTTACGCACGTTCTTGCCAACTCCTCCTCGGGGAATGATCGGAAAAATTCCAATGCAGGACAGGTTTAGCCCCTATCCCATATGATACTTAATTGAGGAGCACATCTTTGAAAAATTACTCGTGGAGGTCGTAAGCTAACAGCGAATACACCATTTTTGACGATTTACATGTCGGATATAGTTATTCCGATATTCATGAAACGCTGTATACATATTGCTATTATGATTGCACACATATTTCAAATTGGCTTTTATTAGCCCCGCCCCCCAGAAAGTCAGCCATTTTGAAAAATGTGCGTTTCTCATGCATTTTAAGCACATTTTAGCAAAGTCCTCCTAGGGAAATGTTCCAAAAAATTCCAATCCAGCACAAATTCTGCCCATATCCAATGTGATGCTAAATTGTGAAGAAATTAGTTGCTAGCTGAATCGAGGACCTCGTAAGCTAACGGAGAATATACCTTTTTGGACCATTTATATGTCAGATAAGCTACTGAAACCTGCCTGTCTGCCTCGCACATCAACGCTCACAAACACACAGACACACCTACACGTTCTACAACACACACCTACACGTTCTACAACAAACACAAACAGCTCCTAAAGCATATAATAAATATAAATATTAGGCTACAGCCCTTGTATTTATTAAGTGAAGCACCATATGGTTTCATGAAAAATCTCCTAAAGCCTACAAATAAACACACCCCCCCTCCCCCACACAAACACTTTCTCTGTCTATAAGGCTTACAGTTACATTGTTCAATCATGCTTTAGCAACCATGTCTTTATTATGATCTCTTGTTTTCTCTGTGATTACCACAATTCTGGAGAAATGGATCTGCTGGGGAACGACCCTTACTTTGAAAAGTGCACGGCAAATCAGAAGGACAGAGCTGCCACCTGAGGTGCTGGATAAAGCAAGCCTGAACAGCGCTCAGGAACATCATCCACCCAAACCTCCACTGACTGCAGTACAGACGTATGAGTGTAGACGTGTAGAGCTCATCACTGCTGTCACTTCAGCCTTACATACTTTTACTTATAATTAAAACATTACATCTGTGTGCCATATAGTACTTGTCATTTTGCATATACTGTATATACTTATTACATTGTCTTTATTTGAAATACTGTCTACACTTAATCTACAACTTCTCTCATATTATTGAATCTACATTGTGGTTGTTATATATTTATCTGTTATCTTGCACTTCTTTGCGTCTTAGGTTTACATTTTAATTGTTGCTGTGACGGACTGCGGAGCTGAGCAAAACACACACTAACAGTTAGACCAAACACACTTAGCTATTCCATCTACCTCTGGAACTAGCTAAACTAGTTATAAATATGTTTATTCTTCACTGTCAGCATATCGCTACCTGGTTGATGCAGGAAAAATGGTACCAACGCAGTTGGCGCACATGCCTGAGATTTCCTGGTCAGAAACAAAGGAACGCAAAGTCAGGTAAACAATTTAGAGGGATGACAAACGGCTCATTTCGGAGGACTGAGGGGGGGGACCAGCAACCCTCCCCGACAGGCGCACGGACGCGAGGGCCCGCTCATCACTGCGCGCACAAGTGCGACCGCAGTTTTAATTATTATTTTTATCGCTCATCTTATTTTTGATTTTATTAATCTGTGTGAATCTGTGCTGTCCTGTTTTTCACTCTCACCCTGTTGATGTTTGAAACTACTGAATTTCCCCACGGGATTAATAAAGGTCCATCTTATCTTATCTTAATGTATAAGTTGATAATAACATTATGCACCGGAATGGATTGACAGTATTCTTATTATTTTTTATACATATTTATACTTTCTATTTGTTGTATTTGTTAATACATTTTGGTTCTTTTCTTTTATGTAACCTATTCATATTTGATCAGATATAGAAGTTGACGGGACCCTCTTGGGGAGGACGGAGACGGGACCCTCTTGGGGATGGCCCATGGTGACGGGGAGCCGAGAAGGAGGCCTAGAAAATGTTTCCCGCTCTCAGGTATGATTGTGGTGATCAACTGAATATGGGCCGCACTGTTTCTCCTGATGTGCAGCAAATGCTTCTGTCTACATGGATGTTTGTGTGGGGCAATCAAACAGTGTTGGGATCAGCTGTCTCTGCGGCAGCTCAGCAGCCTCTTCACATGCGGTGAACACTCCTTTAACTTCAGTCCGTACACCACGGGGTTCAGTACAGTAGGTACTAGCATCAGCATGGAGGTGATGAGGGGTGGTGTCAGATCTCTGTTGCTCTGCAGGCGGCGAAGCATCAGATCTAAGCAGACGCTGATGGAATAGTTAAAGAAGACGAGCAGGTGAGGAAGACAGGTTTGTAGAGCTTTGCTGCTGAAGCTACGTGAGCGCCGCAGGCAGATGAAGAGGATCCTAGCGTAGGAGAAGAGAATGAAGGCGGCAGGCAGGAAGACGATAACGGCTGTGAACAGCAGAATGAAAAGTCCACTCAGCTGTGCTGCAGCACCACCGCAGCTCAGGCTCACAAGGCTGTTGATTTCGCAGTAGGCCCTGTCGAGCTGCGCCCTGCAGATCGGTAAGCGGCTAGACAGCAGCGTTGAGACTCCCACTAGAATAGCAGGCAGCATCCAGCAGAGAAGCAGCATCAGCACCACCTGGCAGGAGTTACCAGCACAGCGTAGTGCATCGGGTGGCAGATGGACAGGTGTAGCGGTGTCATGCTGGATTCGTTATTCTCGCCTCCAGGTAAGAAGCTTAAAAAGGAGGACTAAATGGAGTCTCTGAGAAGGTTCAAAATTGGTACTTTAATTAATAAAAGGCGCGGTAATGTTACAAGCAGGATATGTTCAGTCAGGAGAGAAAGTCTGCAGCATCCCTCTCCCTGTGATGGCCGTGCAGAAGAGACTCCAAGCATTCGTCCTTCCCGCTTGCTGGCTGTTCGCTCCTCCTCTCTGGGAGCTGTAGTGACGCAGGGGACTTCCCCCCTCGTTCGTCTGTGTCCGATATCGCGTTAAACAGAGGATTTTCGACATTTTACATTCATTGCTTACTTCCACATGCCGTTTCTCCTCCTTATCTCTTTCATAACTTTATATGTAATACATGTTAACGGCGTCAATAGCCACTTTAATGATACTAATGGGCGGTAGTCCCGGATGTCGTCATGACGGATTTCAGAATAAAAGCTTGGTATTGAGAACTTCCGGGTTTTTCCAGAATAAAATAGCATTTAAACTGACGGTATGTTTAAGGTACATTATATGCCATAAAACATTGATTTTAATTTCTAACAGTCCCTCCTTACACACCTAAAAGGTGTGTATAATACTGAAATCAATGAGTTCTTCATCTGAACTCTGCATAGTACATAACTCATATTAAAAACATACAATCAAAATGGAATGGTTCAATAGCCTCAACTTTACAAAAAATACTTTGACTGTGCTTAAACATAAAAGTGTTCCCTTGTGCATAACTTCTCGTGTTAACATTCAATATCATTCTTCAAAATGGCAGCAATGGCTTGGTATTAGAACATTTCTTCCTCCCTCCTTTCACAGAAACCTTTCCCACACCACGCTCAGTGTTAAGGCACTTGTTTTTACAAAGTGAAAAGAAACAAACCATTTTAAAATAGCAATGATTTATAAAACATGAGATCTATCATATTAGAATAGTTAAAAAATAATAAAGAATAAATAAACTATCTTGGAATAAATAGATTCACTCCATTTTAGCATTTTAGTTTGCTCACTTCTTCACATGATTTCATAATTTAAAGTATCACATCAGCTGGACATTCATTGAACAATCTCATCAATATCTGTATATGGGTCGTCTTGTTCTGCTAGCATTTGTAACCGTCTCCTCATGAGAAATTTACCCTCCCTCCTTTCATACCATTTAAGGTATGAAAGTAATATGTTCTCTAGAATAGGCCGTCGTGATCAATCGGTACGTTAGGACATGGAAATGCAACATCTAGGCCTCCCCTGGGCGCCCCTATGCTATCCTTGTACCCTGGAGCCTAAACTCCCCCTGGGACTGGTCTCTTAGCCCTACTGGCTTTGGGGGTTTTGCCATGTTGATTCATGCTAAGAAGGCTGACCAGAGAAGACGGCTACTGATCCTCAAACAATGGCCCCTCGTCTCCCGGTGGACAAACTAATGACTCAGCGCGAGGCACGTGATGCTCTGGAAGGGATACTTGGACCTCAAGGGGATTTGAGGATGCGCGCGTGGTTTCAGAGTTAAGCTGCGATCATGATCCCTGGAGCTGATGTGTGGGGAGCTGCAACGGGGGAATGGGCGGCTACTGTGACACTCGTACAGAAAGTAGGGCACGTTCAGGCGGCGGTTATGAGAGATGAGCAGCAATCACGAGACAAAGTGTTGCACTCCATTCTGCTTTGCATGGCCTCATTCGCTATGAGAGGGGACATATCACAAAAGAAGCTGACCAATCTTCAGGGCCACCCTGTCCCACAAACGCTTTGAAATGATAAGCGCCAGCCTCCGATTCGATGACCGACTCACCCGTCCTGCTCGATACAAGAAGGACAAGCTTACAGCTTTCCGAAATATGTGGGACAAGTGGACAGAGCGCCTCCCACTCTTGTTCAATCCAGGGGAAGACATCTGTGTCGATGAGCAGCTCGTAGCCTTCAGAGGCCGCTGCAAATTCCGGCAGTACATCCCCAGCAAGCCAGCGAAGTACGGGCTGAAAATCTGGATCACCGCAGAGGTCGCCACATCATATGCCTGGAGGTGCCAGGTGTATACTGGAGAAGCCGCTGGTGAATCTCCGGAGAAGGGCCAGGGAAAGCGAGTCATCCTGGACATGACTGAGGGGCTCAAGGCTGTCACACTTACATGTGACCATTTTTTCACTTCCTACTCACTTGCCCAGGAGCTTCTGAAGAAGAAAGTGGCCCTGGTAGGGACCATCAGGGCCAACAAGCCTGAGCTTCCCCCCAAACTGAAGCAGAGAGCTCCAGGTCCCATGCTGCAGGACTTGCTGGTCTGCTGCTGGAAATGAGCTGAGCTAAACTGAACACACACACACACATTTGTTTTGCTCAAACACACACACACATCACATATTCAAAGCCTGGATATTTCTGTTTCAAATGTGTTCCTATTTCATATGTTCTGTTGTGTTCTCTTTTGTTGTTGAAGTTTTCAAAGTTGTTGCAGTTTGCCCAATAAATGTTCACATCGATGACTCAGACATTGATCACATGCACAAATCACTGTTGGCCCCCCTGGTAGTCACACGGCTCGATATTATAAACATAATTTCACGGATCGGCCTACAGTGGGAAAATGGTTGAATCTTGTGGAATACAGTAACAATGTCAAATATAACACCTTTTCTTCCAGATGAAATGCTGACATTACAAAACGCATGGTTTTATACTGCAATGGCAGTGAGATCAAAAAAGGTGGTTTGTATGGCAGTCAATGAGGCATTTTGTTCCACGAAGGTGTCCAGAGGTAGTATCTAATACTACGGGGAAAAAAATAATGCAGTCAAATCAATTTTGTTGCTAATCTTTGACTCATCCAAGACTCTAATAACCACCTAAGTTCCATCCCTCTACTAATTATTATATTGAAAACAATTCATTTTATGTTTTTTTTGTCATAAATAATGAGATAATTCAAATAATGAAACATTTAAAGGGTTAAAATCCTGAATATTATTGAATGTTTGGTAGTTTTGAGTACGAAATAAGTTGTTTAAGTGATTCATGAAAAAAAAAGTAGAAACAAATATTGATGTATGATGATTTAATAGCAGTTATTATGGGCGTGTACATTTTTGCCACGAAGGGGTCGAAAGGTTGAAAATTCGAGGAGGGCACAAGGGATAATAACCTTCATTACGTGTGAGAGAAAGAAGAAAGAAAGTTTGACAAAGATGAGGCTGTTAAACGGGCAGCGGATCCGCTGTGTGTAGAGAGAGAGAGACGCTGAGCTGCACCGTGCAGCGATCAGCTGATACGGAGCATAGAGAGAGCTGCGGTCCGCGGGGCTCGGCCTCGCCTCCTGTCCTCACAACTCTTATTAATCCCGGTACTGGAAAAATTGTTATTTGTTTCTCCTACTCGGAACCGAGTTTTTGCTTCCCGCCCGCTCCGCTCCCCCCCGTCTAACTGTACAGAAAGCGGCGAGATGCATTTCTCCTTAGGGACAAGCAGAACCGAAACTAACATTTCTAAACGAACAATGGCGGACACGGACAATTTGCGAATGAGTCCTGCCTTTTGTAAACTGAATGTTATCAATAATTTGTCAATAAATCAGGCCGAAAACGTCACTGTCCGCCGGACAAGTCAATTTGAAAGATCTACTTGGTCCGATATTGTAAATAACACGTCCCGACGGGGGGACGTGTACTTTTTTCGCACACTGTAAGGGGCTGCAGGAACACTTTTCCAACGTTTCAAACACTTATTCCTGGGTAGAAACTCACCCCGCGATTCATTGGTGTGGAAATGGAGACAATTGCAGGGTCTCCAAACGTGTTGCAGGGACACGTGGGGCCCATTGATCACACCTACACAGTTTGGGGGCCATTCACACGTGTTGACTCTCTAAAAACAGTTGCAATATGGAAATGTGCATGTCCACTTCACACCATTGTAAAGTATGTGAAGTGGACAATGCATTATTCAAATGTTCTTGCACACTAAAAGTGTTTTTGTCACATAAAACTTCCTCATAAATAAGAAATTGCTAAAATAAAGACGTTGTCCGATGCAGTAATTATCACGCTGCGCCACTGAGCTGCCTATACATCGTCGAAAATAAGACTCAACAAGGGCCTTGACAACTTATGTAACCATCGTTTTTCAGACACGTAAACTGTTCAAAAATCACCAGTGGGATCACAGCTGATGTATTTAATGTCGTAGAACAAAACGTGATCTGTGTCTTCAATTTGTTTCGACCTATTTTCCAAAACCCTATGGAGAAAATGCATTGGTTTTTGTCCAAGGAACCGGAAGTGGTACAGATGCTAATACTTCCGGGTCTTTGACGTGTCACTGGTTCCCTATAAAGGTCTCGATATTTCAGCGTGCGGGTCTTTCCGCCTGCCAGAGAGAACAGGTAAGTCATGTGTTGTTATTTGTTGAATTATTTCGAGCTAATCAGTCATAAACGTGTGTTTTATGTAATTGCTCTCACTTCTGCATTGTATGCTTGCATGTATCATAATGCACACACTAATAGTTTTGTAATGGTATCGAATGCCTAGCGCTGCATGCTGCACGTGGTAGCTTTTTGTTGCTAGCTGCTTTGTAGCGGAGTTCAATGCTGCCCTGCCCAGCGCGTTGTTAGTTTCGTTTGATTTTGTGCTGTTGTGCGCAAATGCATATTTGGTGAGTGCCTGTTTGTGCATTGTGAACTTGTGTGTGTTTACATGTGGTAAATAGTCATGCTGGTATGTATTTTAGTAGGCAGTACTGTCTGTAGTTTCCACTGCAGCGCGAAGCTCGCTTGAAGCGTGCAAGGCCCGTTTTTGGTTGCCTTTCCACTTGGCCTAGTACCGGCTAGCGGGTCCTAATTCACAGTTTTTCTGGCTACATAAAATCGTGGTTCTAGGGCCAGGAACAACCGGGCTGAGTATGCTAAACTAGAGAGAATAGCTGGCAAGGGGGCAACAACAAGATAAACATATTTGACCGTGATTTAATTGTAGTACAAGTTTCAAAATGATGCCGAAGTAACAACATACTGATACCGGTTATTAAAAACCATGAATTAATGCTCGACAAGTCCGCAGACATACTGCAGGCAAAACAACGTAATGGAGATTGGCTAAGCTGCGAGGCCCTGTAGTGGAAATGCGCCATTAGTAGGCAGTAATGTCTGGCTTTTAATTGAAAATGTATTTTTCTTCTTATTCTTCTTACAGACACGATGTCCACCATATTTTGCCCGATGTGTCGAAATCCCTTGAAGGCCTTAAACAGGCACTTAACGGTCTGTCGTGGTGTTGCCAACAGAGAAAGGGCCATCCTCCTTCTCCTCGCCAAGGGAAGGGTGAACATCCGCAGCGTTTCTTGCCATCTTAGCGGGTGTGGATTCACCAAGACTCGCTTTGATCGCCACCTGAGCGTCTGCCACACGGAACTCTCCCCTCAGGAGATGGAGGAGGCGAAAAACACCGCTAGGAGGAAGCAGGCCGTGAAGATGCTCGGGGAACTCCGGAGAACCAACCCCGTCCCATCAATGAGGACAACTTTTGATGAGGACGAGGATGATGCTTTTGAGTTTATCCTCGAGCATCCTCAAGCCCTCTCACCACAGGTGATATATATATATATATATAATTGTGTGTTTTGTCACTGTCTTTACCTCCTGTATTGACACCTTCTGCTGCCTTAAGAAAACTATTCTCCAATTTGGTATGAATAAAGTACATCTTTGCATTTAATTGTAGGTTGAGTGCGACCTGGCCGACTGCGGGCAGTGGCGGTTGGAGGCACGGTCCCTCCGGCTGGAGCGGGACAACCTTGTGACGGAGGTGGGCTCCCTGCGCCGCAAGCTGCAGCTGCTACACAAGAGGCCAATGCTGGCAGTGGCCTCTTGTGAAGCAGCTGAGGATGTACACTTAGCCCTGGAGGAGATACAGGTCAGTTTGTTAGACGTGTCTGCCTGCCTGCCTGTCTGTATATGCTGGATTGTTATGAATGTTTTCTCTATGTGATCCTCCACAAAGATGCCTAAGAGGAGAGAGGAGGAGGTGGCGGCGGCGATGGAGAAGCCCTCCAAGAGCCGAAAGTCGCCCCCAAAGTCCGGAAGCAGCACCAACTTCTCCCCGTGGACCTCCGGGAGCGGACGGGGGAACAAAATGAGGCAAATTACATTGCCGCCAGCCATGGGTGAGGATTTTGAACACATCACACATAGTTCTTGTAAAATGTAAGGTGTTGTTATTAAAGCATTATACATGTGATTTTTCATCACAGAGGAGTTCCTCCAGGGCTACGGGGAGCACCACGAACCCGACAAGAAAGTCTAAAGAAAATGCCAAGTCAAAGGTAAGCCGGGTGAAGACTTTCATCCTTTTCATGGGACATGGTCTCACCCGGCTGTCCGACTGGCTTTTTTTAAACAACCCTGCCAGGGTCCGAGGGTGAGTTACAGCTTTTACTGTCGACTTTGTCAGCATTTGTGTGTGTGTGTGTGTGTGTGTGTGTTCTCCACATTGACACACTAAATGTACTGATTTTTTTTTGCCTTTACTCTTCAATCAGATGGTCCCGGAGCGTGATCAAAGGGGGTATGGCAGTCACCACGGCTTCATTTTACCTCAAGAACGTGGCTCATGTTATTAAATATGTGAGGGATGTACCACCCCGGACATGCAGGCTCACGCAGGTCCAGATGAAGAGTGTCCACCGTGAGGTCACGCTGGCCCTGACGAGCCTGAAGCGTCCTGTGGTGGTACATCAGTTGTCTATGAAAAGACAGAAAATGACTCGGCTCCCCAGCAAGGCCGAAATTGCATCTTGCAAATTGGCCGCTGCGAGGCGGATCCCGGAGCTCCTCGGTAGGTTTCCTCTCACCAATCTCCTGACAGGCGAGGGTTGTTGACAGATGTTCTCAGGGTTAGGTTAGGCTAACCCAAACCTAACTTCTGTATATAAAGGTTCACACCCCAAACACAATAACTAACATGTATACATTACTTTGAGCAAAGCTACACGACTAGTAATACCTTTACACTACACCAATTCATTACACCATTTTGCATGTAAGGATTACACTACCACTATATAACACTAGTACAACAATGTTATCAATACATAAACCCATATGCTAACTGATTTCTGCACTACAGACATCATTAGGATAGGCAACAACAAAGTACTGTTGTTAAATAGTTAAATATGTGTCTTTTTTTCTGTTTCAGTCCTGACCCCAGAATACGCCATAAGCCGCTACAAGCGTGTTCTTGAGGCGGTAAACAAGGGAATAATAAAACGGCGGCTTACAGAGCGGTAGGAGTGGACCGCAAAACCATTGCCGTGAACCCGGGCATCTACCAAGACATCCGGGGAACACTGAAGAAGAACCCTTCTCCATTTCTCGGAGACGTGTAAAGCTGCCATAAAGGACCAACATTTAGAGGGGAAGGTCCAGGACTTGAAAACCAATGGAGGACTGTTATCCATTAAGCCAAAGGGGAAGTGAGGAAGGAATGGATGTGTTTTTGGTTTGCACTTGTTTTTAGTTTTCTTTTATAAAAAGTATTTTTTATTTCCGTTTTGTTATGTTCATCGTTGTTTGAATAAAAATGTAAAACTTCAGTGGCTGTAGATCCGTCATTGTCATCAACAGTGTTTGTTTGTTTGTTAAACTGATTAACGAATGGTAAGGTAAGCATTACTTAATGGGTAACTACTGTTTTGGTAACGGTAAGGTAATCATTAGGTAATGGGTAATAAAGCAAACAGATATTGTTCTAAACTGTATTAAAGTAAACAGGTATTATCTGGGACTGTTTTTAAGTAATCCATATATATAAACCTTCTTACATACACTTTCCCAGACACCCTGACACACACACACACACACACACACAATACACTCCCTGACCTAGATATCAACACACTTTCCCAGACACCCTGACACACACACACAATACACTCCCTGACCAAGATATCAACACACACACACTTACACTTCCTCTTTACCAAACGCACACACATGTCCTTTTCAAGGTTCTTTTTGGGGCCAATGTTGGATACTAATATATCTGTGTACAATGTTTGATTGTTTGAGAAAGAATAGTTTGTGTGAAACCTTCCCTGGGAAATTAAAGGAGTGAAGTCCGGTGGAAGATAAGCAGTGACTCTCCGCCCCAAAAAGGTCCATATATACTGTTGTTTATTCATGCCAAATGCCCCCTGTTGCTGACTGGCCGGTCCCGATACCTGTATCGCACGGCAGTGGAGCGGGGAGCCCGGAGTGCTCTGTTACAGGGCACTCTGTATTTTCATATTGTGTCTTTTTACCATTAAAATCAGATTATTGTTATAACTTTTATGCCGGTGTTTTGAACTCCTTCTCTTATTAATCTGACCAGGCTCATCTGACGGACGGAGCAGAGCTGGGCTTTAAGCCACCACAACTGTGTCTGCTCCTACACTTACTACTGTTTTGGTAACGGTAAGGTAATCATTAGGTAATGGGTAATTTCTGTTTGCGTTCCTTGAGTTTACCGGACCCAAACGGCCTAAGTAACGGTAAGGTCAATCGGATCCACCTCCACCAGTGGATCCGGGGTGGGACCCAAGCCAGCCGAAGATGGCAGGTTTAAATGTGCCCTGCTGCAGCGGACCATTGCTTCAATCAACGTCTCCCAGGAACTCCTCATTAAGTAACGAATGATTCATTAATACAGCACCCCAGTCTGTTTACCAGTAACTAACCATTAGTTCCTCAATCGCAGTCACTGAGGAACTACTCATTAACTAGCCATTAACTATCTAGTAGTTCCTCAGTAACTACGCAGTAACTAAGCACATTTTGTGTACCTTATTGTAAAGTGTTACCACATGTTTTTATTGTTGCATAATGTCATCAAACATATGTTAACATTTCTCAAATGAGATTGCAGAGGCAACCGCGGTGGAGGCGACCGGAGAGGCAGTGGGAGAGGCTTCGGAGGAGCTCTCCCTTATGGGTGGAATGAGATTTATATCTAATCTCTCTCAGAGGGAGGAGCTGCTGGCGGCCGTCCTCCATCATCACTGCGATGGACGCCTGTTAGAAGCCCTCCAACAGGAAGCATAGCAGCATGGTGTTCATCACTTCTATGGCTACTTATAAGCTGACCATGTCAGGTAGATGGGAATGAACAGGTTGAACTACAAGAGGTTAACATTAATTTCACATGTTCATGTTCACACGATAAACAATGGAAGCAGGTTGGACCACAACCCGTCTCAGAACAATCACTAACACACTTAGAAATGTTCTCTCTCTTTCTTCTTAAAGTTACAGGTTCAGAGAAGGGTTTCACATTAGTGGAGCAAACAAAGTGCTTATTGCGCTCAGAACAGTCTGCATTGAAGACACCACCCCTCCAGAAGCTGAAGACATCCATAGGGCCTTCGGAGTGTCCAGTCTTTCGGTGGAGGGGTCCAACAGGAGACGGATGGAAGCCAGGACAACTGGCTCCTGGAGGGACTGGCTGCAGACAGTGGAGGGTAAGAAACTAATCAAGGAACCAGCACATTAACACACATCGCATTCCTAACACTAAGTGTCGATAGGGAAATGAACATAAAGGACTTCAAATTCATATTAACGTATTCATTAACTAGTAAATGCATTTCCTGCTGAACATGCGTGTGTAGCTGAAAGGTTAATTTGAACTGTAGAATGGTCTCAAGACATTCAGCTATTAAACTAAACGTATTCAGATTTTTGATATCTTTTGCAGTTTTTGGATTATCAGCGTTTAAGTGTTGGTACATGTTAAGGCCGTTTTAGACTTTATAATGTGAAACTCATCAAAGTAATACTACATGATTTGGTCCTGTCCTCAAAGTATTCTCTAATGTTTTCAACAGGTGGAGAAAGACCTCTCGGCCTGGGGGATGTGCTGCAGTTTGCCACAGGACTACAGCAATCCTGTGGGGGGCTTTCCCTCACCCCAACCCTTAATGTCCTCCATCCAGAGGACGGTCATGCGCAGTTCCCCACGGCCAACGCCTGCGCCTTTGTGTTGAGGCTGCCTGTTTTTCAGCAGTACGAATAATGTCAGGAGGCCATGGAAAACGGCATTAGCTGGGGTGCCACATTTGGTTTGGGGTAGAACATTTTCCGTACCAGCCGAGTCTCCAGACAAGGAAGTATGAATTGTTTTCAGATTCTGTTAACAGAGTCTGGGTAATCATTAGTGATTTTCCTTTGAAATAATGTCTTCTGTTTTACAGTTGTTTTGTCTGTACAGTGGGGGACTATGAATGAATGTGAGGGCGTCAGGGCATTCACCACTGCAACCCAGATGCAGGTCCATGAGTCAGGTTTGTGGCTCTCCCCATCAGGAGTGTTGGGGCATCTCCAGATGGTCTGGTAGGGTCTCCCGCTGTGCTGAAGTGTCCCTACGGAGCCAGGGAAATGACAATTAGTGAAGCATTGCAAATCAAGGGCTTCTGTGTCAGTAAGGAGGGAGCAACATTCAGCCTGCGTGAGGAGCATCCTTACTGGCACCAAGTGCAAGGTCAGCTTCACCTCACTGCAAGAGAGACTTGCTACTTTGTGGTCTGGACTACGAAAGACAGTGTCATCATTCTGATAGCCCGAGATGACAATTGGCAGCCTAACCTGTTGGCTCTTGAGGACTTGTTCAAGGCCCACATGCTTCCAAAGCTGGCACTGCCAGAATAATCACCTTTGTCACTGTTGTGGTTATTTTCTGAAAAAGACAGAAAAACAAAAAGGCATATTAATTGACTTGTTCTGAGTTCAGAGCGCACTGCTGTTAAAATTAAATATTTTTTTAAATACAGTTTGTCCTCCTTGTTGGAGCTTCACATCTCCGTTCCATCGTCGATGGAAGTGTGAAGATGCCAGAGGGAAGGTTTTCCTTTGGTGCCATGTGCACACCGGGCGCATGCGCAACCCAGCTGCGAACCGAGGCAGCCAATGCTGTGCTGCCGAGGACACCAGATGCAGTCTGTGTGATGGCTCCCAGCAACAACCTGACATCCAGCAGGACCATCACTGAAGCAGGAGAGGGTTTTGGAAAGCTCCTTGCGACTGCCATCAGCCGCTGGCCTAACGTAAGCTTATTTTGTATTGTATTTATTATAGTTCTTATAATATTACGTTTTGTATTCTTATCCATGTGGTTGTATGTTTATGTATTTCTGAAAAATGTACATTTTTATCAACAAATTGTGAAAAATAGCGTAAGGTTTTTGCCTTGGACTTCGTCCCGCGCCTTACCGTTGACCCTGACTTCCAAGACATGATGCGTCAGGAATTTCGTCGTGTTGCGGCACGTATGGGTATGTTTAACAAATATTTAGGTTCAAGTACCGTAAATCATTTTTATCATTTTCCTGTTTTTCATTTATTTTAAAGAGCAAAATATGATATCTGTGTGGATATGTTAGTAATTGATCTTGTTGGTTTTTTTAGGCGTGAAGTACACACCAATTGCAGAGTACTTCCCTTCGACAGATCTTGAGCTGTGGAGCAGAGATGGCGTGAGTGACATGGCAAATGGAAACGTTTTCTCTGTATACTTCTTTGTAGTTGAAATTGCAAGTTCCGTTCTTGAAAAACATATTGAATGTTATGTGCTATTTGTAAATGTATTTGTATTTGCTGGTTTTTGCAGGTGCACTTGAGTGACAGTGCGGGAATGCCAATCCTGGTCGGTTCGATCTGGAACGCAGCATACATGCAACTTGTTCCAGCCGAGCCGACGCCATCTCCTGTTGTCCACAGAAGATCACCGCCTGCCAGGAGAGTCACTCCAAGGGTGATTGTTCAAAGGAGCGGTTGCCAAATCACCGCAAACCGGATCCTTCCAAGTGGACCCGTTATCGGCCAGGCAGGAAGGTAATTGCGTTGGTTGACATCTTTCAGTCAGAGTGATTTCCCTGAGCAGTGTGGCCTTGATAACGGTGGAAGGAGTACCCGTTTGATTAACACAAGCTATGCTATGTATCTTTACAGAGAGCCCACACGATGAACCTGAGCAGTCCATTGATGCACTTAAACCCAGCAGGGACTGTTCAGCAGGAGGGCGGTCAACTTTGTATTACGCTTTGAAAGCATAGAGAACCGCAGTGACGCGTCCTAAACCCGGATGTAAACTCCTTCCGGTTTCCTTCGTCAAAAACGCAATGCAATCTCTCCCATAGGATTTTGGAAAATAGCTCGAATAAGGTCTGTGGTTGAGACAACATTTAAGAGACGGATTACGTTTTGTTCAGCCGGATAATCTCCAACATGTCTCCCCTACTTTTATAATTTTTTAATCATAAATCTATCGCCAGAGAAGCAAAATGCTAACGTTATGCTATAAACGAACTACAAAGCCAGTCCAGCAGCAGGGTCGCAACGACTTCAACGTCACGCCGACTTTAGATCGTTTCAACTGACTTTCGCGCGCTTGCATATTTTAACAAAGCTTTTCATTTGAGCCACACTGAATTTAATTAGAAGTCATGGCTGTCAATTGCCAGTCTGATATCGTTTTACAAAGATGACAAGAAGAGTGTAGATAGAGGAGAGAGCCACTACAAGTCAGGACACGCACAGCAGTGCAGCCGAGATGAAGGTGTGCTTTCCCGGTGTTGTCAGGGCCAGCATGAGGGACAAGGTTTATCAAGTGTCGGTGAGTAGTGATAGCAGAGTATACCGTTAACCTAGAGTTAATTTATTCACATTAATTCCCATCAACAAATCCATTTTATTTGTCACATGAAAATCTTTATTACAAATATTACACACCAGAAAACACAGAAATATCCCTGAAATTAAACATACAGTAGGCTAATAAACAATTAAAGGGATAATTGGGAATATATTTTAAATAATAAACAATCCTCCACCACCACAGGTCTCTACAGGAGAAGAGGGAATTCTCTCCACAGAATGTGAATGCCCACGTGGAGAATGGAAATGCAGTCATGCGGCCTGCATTAGCCATCTTTGCCATCCACAGTTTCAGCTGCACTGACGTGACACCCCCCGTCAGTGGAAGAAGCCAAAGGCAGCTACACGTACGGCATTCAGTGGAGGAGCTATTTCCTCCAACCAATAACTCATTCAAACCCGCTGACAAGAGAGCCCACCTCCGAAGATCGTGACAGACTCGGGGGCAGGTTCTCAGGAATGTCTTGGCTTCTCTCCCCCGAGCCAGAAGAGAAACACTTACTGTTCCTGAAATTATCAAATCTGTTGGGCATCAGGGACGTGAGGCAACTGTGGCAAGCATGGCATTGTCTGAGGAGCAACAGAGGGCAATTCAGGTGGCTACCACTGGTCAGCGAACCAACCCAAACTGGCATCTGTTCATGAAAGGAAGGTTTGACTGCCAGCAGCTTTGGAGCTGAGGTCAAAGCGTGTGACTGCTGCCCTTAGTGCCAGGTGTGCTAGGGCAACAACAGGCCCTTGATGGTGTTTGGTCTGTACAGTGCGGGACTATGAATGAATGTGAGGGCGTCAGGGCATTCACCACTGCAACCCAGATGCAGGTCCATGAGTCAGGTTTGTGGCTCTCCCCATCAGGAGTGTTGGGGGCATCTCCAGATGGTTCTGGTAGGGTCTTCCGCTGTGCTGGAGTGTCCCTACGGAGCCAGGGAATGACAATTATTGAAGCATTGCAAATCAAGGGCTTCTGTGTCAGTAAGGAGGGAGCAACATTCAGCCTGCGTGAGGAGCATCCTTCCTGGCACCAAGTGCAAGGTCAGCTTCACCTCACTGCAAGAGAGACTTGCTACTTTGTGGTCTGGACTACGAAAGACAGTGTCATCATTCTGATAGCCCGAGATGACAATTGGCAGCCTAACCTGTTGGCCCTTGAGGACTTGTTCAAGGCCCACATTGCTTCCAAAGCTGGCACTGCCGGAATAATCACCTTTGTCACTGTTGTGGTTATTTTCTGAAAAAGACAGAAAAACAAAAAGGCATATGAATTGACTTGTTCTGAGTTCAGAGAAGCACTGCTGTTAAAATTAAATAATTTTTTTAGAGAAAACTCATCTTCAGGATGTTATGGTTCCCCTTTGAAGATCTTTCTTGTAGCTGCTGCGATCCTTGTTTGAGTCGTTCATATGTTCGATGAAAAAAGATCATAAATCTATCATTTTCAAATATAGTAATTTTAAGAAATTGTGAGTCGTTTTTTAATTTACATTATTCACCTTTGCAATGTTGTGGTTGTTAGAGTGTTAGGTTTCTGACTACAGAGAATAACATATTTACAAAATAATATTTCTTAATAAAAAAAGGCAGTCCGTGCAAGAAAACTATTGTGGTTTCTTGATTCAAGCCTGCCTCTGAATCCCAAACCACAAACCATTCTTTGGAGTAACGTTTTTTGATAGAGAAATACAGAAAACAAACATGAGCCCACCCGAGAGGCCAGACTTTAAGGTAAAAAAGACAGTTTAAAGATTTATATTATCAGCACATCTGAGTCAAATTAATGTGTATTAAACAGAACCTAAATAAAAGAAATAAAATGCACCCAATGAAAAGACAGTTTGAGTGTAATGAAGAACTCAAAATGTAAAAACAAGCACAGCTTGACTTTACACTGTGTGGGATTGGTGGATTCGTGTGTCCGTCAAGGAAATCTCAGCCGGCAGACATCACGGTCTGAAATGACCAATGGACATCGAGAAAATCACTAAGGACCTATCCACCAAGTAAAAAAAACATAAACCACGTGTCTCCCATCAGTTTACGTCAGTGTGGAGAGAGAGAGAGCGAGAGAGCGAGAGAGAGAGAGAGAGAGAGAGAGAGAGAGAAAAAATGGCTACAAAAAGTTGCCGACTTCACTCGAGATTTTTTTCGCTAGCAGCAGTGAAGATAGAGCCTCAGATGTTCAGAACCTGAAGTCTTCGACTCTTCTGAAGAAGAAGAACACAAAGACAACAACAAGGATCCATTTGGACATGGGTAAGTGTAAATATTACAGTAATAGTGTACTGGCAATGTGTGGGGAATACCGCAAAATGAACAATAGGTTTATTGATATATATTTGTTATCGATAGTCATGAACTTTTTCTTGGGACAAAATAGACTCCATTAGCAAACGTTTACTCTGTGTTAACGTTATGTTGGTGTGTAAAGTGAGATTACATGTGTAGATGATTACATTAATCGTTTATTTCGTCCCACAACGGAGACATTTACAGTGACATGATTTTTGCCATCGATTATTTTATCATACTGTTCTGTACAGATGAGACTTTGTAATCAGATGTAGCATATGTATGTGTGTCTGTGATTTTATACTGAATGTAAAGTAACTGGAAATACCTGTGTGTGTGTGTGTGTGTGGGAGATCGAGAGAGACTCCTTTTCCAACCTCCCAAACTTTCTTTTTATGTGTGCATTGTTATTTGTGCTTGAGCAACATTTTACTTGAACTTTATTTCATGAAATTAGTTGTAATTATTGTCCTCCATTTTTATTTGTTTTACAGAGATGTTTCACAGCTGTCTGGGCCTAGTGGCCCACAGGCGGCGTTTATCCAGCAGCCACAACATCCATCTGTGCCGGCCCCCAGGTCAAGATCTACTGTGGCTCAAGGGCCTTCACCAGAGCCATCACCACCAAGGACCAGCAAACCAGCATCACTCCAGCTGCCTCCACCTCCATCTGCGGCTGCCACCAGGTCAAGATACACCTCAGCACAAAGGCTCCACCACAGCCATCGCCTTCAACCCAGCCAGCAAGGAGGTCTCGTGGAGGTCTTGTATAGCACTTGTGCACCCCACCTACACAGCAGCCCATGCACCTACCCACCTACAGCAGCCCATCCATCACCCCCACCTACACAGCAGCCCATGCACCATCACCCCCACCTACACAGCAGCCCATGCACCATCACCCCCACCTACACAGCAGCCAGACCCACTGTCTTGGAAGACAGACAAAGACCTTGACACTGTCTTGACATTTATAATGAATAGTTGGTTGAAAGTTCTGATGTTCAATATTGTAAATAGTTAGATTTTCCAGTTTCTTATATTTATATAAATAGTTGGTTGAAAAAAAACATATTTATAATAAATTGTTGGTTGAAAAAAAGGTTGAATGCTCAATTTTGTATTTGTACACATCACGTCATTATTCAGTCCTGATGTATCTCAGTCCCTGCTGTGGTGAAAGTAGAGTGATAAACACCTGTTTTACTCAAATTACATTTTTTTCATATTTATATACAGTGTAATTCAAATATTTCACTGCTTTTGTGATCCTAATACTTTGGTAACCAAATCTAAAACACCAAAACATTTCGATCACATGAGTAAATTTGTGTTTTCACAAGAGTTTTGAAGATTTTCCAAAAATCGGATGTCACATTTTAAGCTTTTGAGCTACTTATCTCATCACACAGTGCTCTAAGGTGAGTAATTTGCATATATAGCAAGACCAGAGATTATCCTGAACATTTTGATATGTAACACATGGGGTTCCATGTGAGAAGAAATACATTTTAAAAAGGTGATTTAAAAAAACATCTAAAAATCGAGAAAATACCCTTAGCCTTTTTAAATGAGGACTCGGTGAAAGTCATTATATAATGTGACATATTTCGCTTAATATTTGGAGTAGAACAACAATCCTGATATCATTAGAAAGCTAGGAATATCCTCTTTCCAACAGTGTATACAACTCAAAATGTGTCTTCGGGTCAATGCGACTGATTTCGATGGAGCAGCTCACATATTGTAATGTTGTCTCTGTATTTATTTACAATTCACGTGTTCTCTAAAGTGGGCCTCCATTTAATTATTTCAGGCGTCAAGAGGAGTAAGCACGTGGGCGTCCATTTTAGGTTATGGCCTGGAAAAGGGGGCGGTTAGGATTAGATTGAGGGCGAGAGAGTATCAGGCAGCGACCCCTGAGGGGCCATCGGAGAGAACCAACCTACCCCAGAAATGAGAACATGGGGCACCGGCTGCGTTAGGGAATAAGAGGCCGGGGACCGGCTGTAAGATCGAGTGCTCGGGCCATCCTTGCTCTCCACCGAGGCAGGCCAACGCTCACCTTAGGCCCCAAGAAAAATGAAATGACGTTGAGTGATAGCTATCATAGTAGTGTTTTTTACTATCACTCACATATAACAATTCTAATACACATCTTCAGTAGTAATCCCAGGAGTCTGATTGTTTCGGCTTATTATAACTAAACAATCTCCCCCAGGATAGCCCTGCAAGGTGATCAAATCCAAGCAGTGTGTATTATAGGAACATGTAGCTGTGCGTGTGAGTTTCAGCATTCAGGAGGATATGCAGCTCTACGCGTGAGCACGAGAGATGCATTGGCTGCGCTGCATCAGGACAGAGTGAGCCGGAAAGGGCTTCCACACGCTGTTTATATAGAGGTGTGGGAGGGGCTTATTTCCCATGTAACTTTCGTGAAGCCTCCGTATGTCACGGTGAGCGGCTGAGAATCCATAGTTTTTTCTTAATCCTGTTTTTGACCTTTGTGACCCCAATAAAATGTTCATTCCAAATTGTTATGTTGTCTCTGTATTTATTTACAATTCACGTGTTCTCTAAAGTGGGCCTCCATTTAATTATTTCAGGCGTGAAGAGGAGTACTGTTCTAAACAGTTTAAAAGTGTCAGACATAGGCCGCGGCCGCCTTGTTGCAATTGCACTGGTTTCAGTTGGCTTCAATTCGTTTTATATCGTCAGCCATAATGACTAACATTATGAAACCAAATAAATGCACGTGATTGTTGCATAACAATATGATAACGCTCAGTTTTTAATAAGTCACGTTTTTTGGGAGGGGCGGAGGACCATCTAATTAATGTGTCTACATGAATATAATTAAATGGAGTGAACGGCATAATTTAGGCATTGGATTTCCTGGATTAGGCTACAGATGTAGCACTCCAGATCAGACTCAAATGGGTGGGTCTCAGTCAAAAGCCCAGCGGATGCCAGTGGCTGGGGGTGTTGCCAAATTGCTAGAGGGCGTTGCCCAATTTCCCCATTTGTTCAATTACAGGATTTAACCATGAGATGGCGCTTCATTCACAAAATACACAATGGGCGTTGTAGAAACATCAATATTTTAGATCAAATAAAGTATATAGTTTGCTTTATGCAGTATATTTCCTGTAATATTGTACAGTAGATTGAAGTAAATCGACTTATACATTAAGATAAGATAAGATGGACCTTTATTAATCCCGTGGGGAAATTCAGTAGTTCAAACAGCAACAGGGTGAGAGTGAAAAACAGGACAGCACAGATTCACACAGATTAATAAAATCAAAAATAAGATGAGCGATAAAAAATAATAATAATAATGAGAAACTATGAAATAAGAAATGAATAAAACTAAAATGTAATTATCATATCATATATTATAATGTATTGTGTTATTAAGTAATATCATACATTAACCCCATTATAGCAGATGCCACATTGAATGGATGAACACATGTATGCATCAATAATTACAACAGAGTATTTCTAAATACAAGTTGTAAAAATACTTATATGTATTTAATATTAACCCTTTGGAGTCGACCGTCACGCCGGCGTGATCAGATCACATGACCTGTTCAAGCCGGTGCTGCATAAAAACAACAGTCCGGACAACATTGCCGTGTGTTTCTGTCGAAAGTACTGGCTTGAAACTACTGTATATCCCAGTCTTTGATTCATGCAAAAAGACCCAGTAAACACGGAGATACGATGATATAAAGTTAATACATTTCAAAAGTATGAAGTATGGAAGCACATATTTGATCATTTTACGAAACGGAAAATACTGGAAACTGTAGATCCTGCTCAACAGGATGTATATGTGTATTTCTGTCGAAAGTACTGTCTTGAAACTATATGCCAGTCTTTTTTTCATGCAAAAATACCCAATAAACACGGACATACGATGATATAAAGTTAATACAGATATATTTCAGAAGTATGAATAATGGAAGCACATATTTTAATATTTTCGCCGTATTTTATCATTTTACGAAACGGAAAATACTGGAAACTGTAGATTCTGCTCAACAGGATGTATTTACCAGGAAGGGGTGACGTAATCAGGTAAACGGAGTGATACGAAACGAGACAAAAAGAGACGAAGAGGGACGGCGGGAGACGAAGATATACGAAGACAGGCGGCGGGAGACGAAGACAGGCGGCGGGAGACTGCGATTGAAGTAAAGTGACAAACAAACATTGAAAATGTAGATATAGTTAGATATATTTAGAGTTTTGAAGACTCAACTATGATGAAGAGAACTCTGAACGTGAGTCAAGCTTTAAGCTTGTTTTTTGACATGGAGGAGGAGGAATCTGTGATGTTGCCCTCTGTGTCGTAGTTGACAGACACCGCTTTGAAGCGTGGCACAGATAAAGACAGAAAAAACAGATTGTTGTACATAATGTGTATATATAATATATATATATATTTGTATTATATTTATAATAACACTTTTGCCTTATCAGAATGAAATCCCATGCTACCTCAATCAAACTTTCACATTATCATAGTCACATCCCATGTATATATTTCCAGCTTTTAAATGGTTTCGTTGTGTATGTTTGTGTTGTGAAAAATAAAATCATTTTCAAAATCTGTTTTTACGTTTTTGTTGTGATTTTGGGTCCAAAATGTTCATATAGTAGAAGATCACCTACATCCAAACGAAATAAATATAATTAATTATGATGAATACGTTAAGTCTTGTTCATTGTTTTTCACTTTTATTAAATGTTTGATATTTCCGGTGGAAATGGTGGACTATCGGACATTCAAAATGCAGCATATTTTCACTCTTACACACATATATTCTCATTTTACATACATACATTTTCACTCTTACACACGGATATTCTCCTTTTGCTCTCATGCGAAATCTACTAAATCAAAGTATGTCATGTATATTTAGTTTTCGTTGATGAGACGAGACGGACTAAGGTGTTAATGATGGACTATCGGACATTCAAAATGCAGCATATTTCCCCCAAGTGTCTGTCAAAATGCATTTTACGTTTCTAACTTGCAATATCATTATTTCCGCTCTCTTCAGAAGAGCGATCTCCCTCTCTGTGTGCGGGGGATCACAGGAGGGGGGGGGGGGGGGGGAGAGAGCTGTGGAATGTGACACACATTCCGATGGCCAATTCGTTTTAAACAAAGGGTCCCCAACATACATAGGACACATGGGGGGTTGGGCTGGGGTTGGTCTGCAGCACATCACAGAGGCATTTAAAAAGTGAAGACAATACATTCTGGAAATGTTCACATCAGGCACCTTCAAGTTAAACAATACTACTGTACAGTAAACAATTAACACAGTAAATTATGTGGATTAAATCACATTTATTTCGTTAAAAATAAACGAAATGACTCGGTTTGCATTCATAAAGAATGCACAAACGTGTTTAATCGTTCATGTCAGATATGTACTAAGTAAATAGCCTACATTAGTTCCTGCTCAAGATTAGATTCAACTTTATTGTTATTGCACAGATTACAGGTACTGAGACAACGAAATGCAGTTTAGCTTCTAACCAGGTGCAACAAGCAGTAAAGTGAAAAGTAATGTTCACAATCTACAGAATAAAATATATAATGAATTGAATGATGAATAAACAGTGAGGGGTATGAATACACTAGATATCAGCTGTGAGCAGTATGCACAGTGTGTTAATCGTTAATGTCAGATATGTACTAAGTAAATAGCCTACATTAATTTCATGATGGATTAAACCACATTTATTTCGTTAAAAATAAACAAAATGATTAAATGTAGGGTGAATTGCCCTAATGTGGAACATTTTTGCATTTCAGACTTCGGGAATATATTGCGACATGAAGCCGATACAATAAATCAAAATCCAGTAACATTCTGAAATCCCCAGGATGTGTCCTAATCAAACCAAAAGAGAACATGCAGATATTAAACTCATAAAAGAAATGGTAGACATATTAGTACTCTTAGTGCCAAGTTGTCTCAGACAATCTGTTTTCCTAATGTGGGACAGTTCTGTGCAAAATGTGGGACACTGAAAAGTCTATATTAAAAAGCCTCAGTCACCTTCATTCATGTAATAAAGAAATCTCAGGCCAGTAACACTCAAAGCTACAGTAAATGTGCAATACCATGCTATGTTACTATTTATAATGTTATTGTTGTTACAACAGAAGATGTTTTTATTTAAATTGAAGTTAAATGCATCAATCTGGTGCACTGAGGGCAAAATTAGTAGATTTGTGGATACGGCTCTCAACACTCATATGAAACAGAACTGTTCTTACAATGTGTGTTGGAAGGTATTAAATTACTATGCATATGTTATTGTGTAAACACACAGCTGATCACCTGAGAGCTGCCGTTTCATTCAGAGCGTTTAAAAAAAACGACGGTCTGATTTCAACAACTCAATGTGTGATTATTATAGCAGTAATATTAGACACTAATAATACAGTAAACTATTAACACTGTACATATTATTGTTTGCCCGTGGGATTAGGGTGATCGGTAGAGAGCTGCTGCATTTTCCTCCGGTCGGATGTGATATAAAAACAAAGCGATTATTGTTGTTGTTGTAAACTCACGTGGATTAAATGTAGTGCATTCATTTCAACTCGCGAACATCGATACATTAAATCAGGGGTAGCCAACACGGTGCCCGCGGGCAACGTGAGTCGCCCGCCGGGCATGTTCTAAAAATAGCTCGCCAAGCAAATCCAAAATGTATAAAATACACAAAAGAAAAAAGGAAATGTAATTAAAAGAATCTACCCTATGCATAAACGAAACCTAAATCATAGCGAACTCTATCTACTTACTACAACTCTATAACACCCCTCCCCCCACCCCCACAATGAATATCGACCAATCACGTTCTTGCTTGATTTGCGGGACCAGCGTTGCAGTCGGGAAGAAAACCAATTTGTCACCTCCCCGCTGATTTTCCTTCTGGCAGAATCTACACATCAGCCCCATTGAACAGCCTATCATGCGAGCCTATACAACACATGAGGGGCAGAGTTTTACTCTGTGTGTTGTAACTTATATATTTATTGCACTTGACGCACACACACGCATGGCGTAATTTCCACTGGGGACATGTCCCCCGCACTTTTCGAAATCACCTTTGTGTCCCCACTTTACAAATATGTTTATTATTATTTTTTAACGCAATCCGTCATCGCCACGGAGGAGCACACAGCCTTTGTGAGCGAGCGAGACAGAGAGAGAGTGAGCGAGCTAGGGAGGGAGGGAGAGAGAGACAGAGAGACGGAGAAAGAGAGCTAGGGAGAGCACACCTTTATCTATTTAATATAGATAAAGTAAGAAATAATTCCAATGTGTACTATAGGACAGTAAAAAAATCAGTTTAAAAGGGGAGTGGTTAGTAAAATATGCATAAAGAAAAAGAAAGAACGCTAATAGGTAACATAAGATAAGAATAAACAAGTTTAAATGATTTGTTATTGGTTGTGATCATATTCTAAAGATGTATGGATTATTGAAAATACAGCTCCCTTTCATCGAGTGTTGAGAGCTGTATCCATCAATTCATGTTGTGCTCAAAGTGCACCAGATTGATGCATTTCACTTCAACATTTTAAAAAAAATCTTCCATGCATGCTCATGAGGCGGTGAGGACCCCCCCTAGAGGAGGTGAGATCCACCCCCAAATAAAGCAGGTTAAATTAATTAAATTTCATACATGTTCTTTTAGTAAACACTGCAAACGGGTCCCACAGACCCAAACAGCACACAAAGGTTAAAGGTAAAAAAAAAGAGGAGGAAAAGTAGCCCTCGACTTGTTTTATTTTTTTAAAGTAGCCCTCACCCTAAAAAAGGTTGGTGACCCCTGCTTTACGGAATAATAACGGCACTTTTTTCAGCAGTGCCCTACAATTTATATGGTAACAAGGAAACACACGTGTCCGCAGCAACCAGACCAAAGTGTATTTGAAGTTGCCTAGCAACCAGTACGAAAAGCAACACCGGGCGTCAGGTTTAGAGAGCCGCCCACAAGTATTCAAACATTGCCAAGACAAGACATGTCGAGGGAAGTAAAGAGCACCATGAAGGCCGTGAAGGCCACCATGAAAACCTCCGTGGTGAGTGAAGTTATTTCACGTTGTTAACGTTAGCTAGCTAATATCCGGTAAATGTTAGCTTCAGCAGTTGTAGTATTTAGCAGTTGGACTTTGTTATTATTGAAACAGTCGACTGACAGCTGCTTGTTTGGTGTGTTTACTGCATTTCACAGGTTGTTGTGGAAGTTTTCATGGATGTAATTTCATATTTCGGATAAAAAAAAGTCCCTGCTCTCTAGCAGGGACTTTCGAGGGGGTAAAAAGGTTCGCATGAATTACTTCACACCTAATAGTCCGACTATAAACTTTAAACACAAGTCATGTGCTCGGAAATGCTGTTCAACCATTGGTCAGACATTAAGGGGGTACAAACGCAAATCCCGGCAATTTCTAGCGGAGCCTCCGCCATGGAGCATCGGCACTTTCGGCAGGTTATTCTCATGCTGCTGTTAGTCTGGAGATCAACAGACATATGCTTATATAATCAGACAACGTCCGTTAAAAAACATTATTACATGGCTTTGTTGACTGTATACAGTTTGGCTGAAACTAACTGACAAGACAAGAGCGACAAGAAAACAGCGGAGAAGTAACGGGCAGAAACCCTCCTTTTTACGCAGCGGTCCAGACATAGGCGAGACATATTCAGTTGCCAGTTCCTTTGGCATCAGGGCAGGGATATCTAGATACTTCCCAAGGTTTGACATCATGAATTGTGCTACCTTTAAAGCAAGCAACGATTTTTTCAAATCTGTAATCATGAAGCTCCTCAAAAACGCTATCGAAGCAGTTCCTGCCGTTGCTACATTAGTTCAAACGGTAACAACGGACTATTTTTCAAATCAATAAAATAATTTTCTAAATCCACAAAAGCATTTCAATTAATATTGGGAGTCATGTCGTTACTTTGTTGAGAATGTGGCCATGTAATAAGCGGGATAATGTCCAGCAGCGCGGTCATTATGGGGAAAAGAACACCTTCATGCCGATCTAGATCCCTCCGCTTCGCGTCGGGCTCCTGATCAGCCTGTCGGTGTTCTTTTCCTGCTTATCCATGAGAGACGTTCTGCAGAGGAGGGGTGTTTCACCGACGACAGGTGTTCTTACTTTTATGTAGCTGACGGAGAATTTTTACTTTACACGACACTGTTCAACAGGTTTAGAGAGCCACAAGTATTAAAACATTGCTATTCATTTGCTTTTTTACAAGACAGGACCTGTGGATATGTCGAGGAACATGACACAAGGCTTCACGGTGAAGGCCACCATGAAAACCTCCGTGGTGAGTGAAGTTATTTCACGTTGTTAACGTTAGCTAGCTAATATCCGGTAAATGTTAGCTTTAGCAGTTGTAGTATTTAGCAGTTGGACTTTGTTATTATTGAAACAGTCGACTGACAGCTGCTTGTTTGGTGTGTTTACTGCATTTCACAGGTTGTTGTGGAAGTTTTCATGGATGTAATTTGATATTTCGGATAAAAAAAAGTGCATATTTAGCGCGACCAGCATTATCAACCGCTAACTTGTCTCAGAAAAGAGTCCCCTATAAGTGTCAGAGGGACAGAGAGGCTGAGTTGTTCTTAGATTGTGGGAGCTATCTTGCACACTCACAGTCTGGACTCTCAGTCTGGCACCTGTAACTACAGTAGATTAAGTTATAAATGATGGAGGGAAGGGAAAGCCTTTTTTGGGCAGTTTTGAAATGTCCTGTTTCTATTCCTCCATCTTTCTCTATTGTAATTCAGCACAACTCATCTACTTTGTGCTCTTTGTGAACAGCTTAATCTCAACAGCCTAAATAGCCCAGATAGTTTGGCAGTGGAATAACGACTGGCCACAATGCATGCACATAATGTCTCCAGCCACCATGTGTGTAACTGTTTTTGGTCAGTCAAGCTTGGGTGGGTTTCAGTCAAGTATGGGGATTTGAGAACTCCAACAAAGATCCATTACACTTTATGGGCTGAAATGACATTTTTAGAACTCATTGCTGAGCTATAACACACCATTTAGAAACTATTAAACTCACAAAAAAATACAATCTTGAAATTATTCAACATTTATACAAAAGGAGAATATTTCACAGACTAACATTCTTGGGCGGTGATTTTACAAGCATGGAGTCTATTTGATTGCCGAGCCACCACAGCTTTACTGGCGCCTTTTGTCTCACTCCGGGACAAACACACACACACACACATTTCTCTGACCATCATTCCCTTGCAAAGCTGTCCTCATCGTGAACCTCCAGCGTAGTTAAACATGTCAGGTCTTCCGCTCCTCTCATTTACTGCAAAGCAAGATGGATCAGGAAAGTGTAATGGGTTTGTATAGCAGAGGACATCTGTCTTTATTGATTCACTCTATTGATTGGTAGGTAAAGCTAGCTTTTGTGCTGCCAACAAAATATTAGATATCTGGACTAGTTGTATCCTGGTTACGTCTTCTGCACCTGCATATTTAAATGTATTATTATGATTAGTTACACATTTGTTGTCAGAAATGCACAAAAAGTGCACAAAAAGAGGATGATAGAGGAAACAGACTTTTGGCGTCTTTTTAACCTGGTGTTAAAGGTCCTATATTGTACACATTTAGATTTCCAAGTCTTTTTTTTATTATAAACAAGATCTAAGCACAATATAAATTCTGCAAAAGATTCAAAATGCTTAATCAACTGACAAAGTACTGACACAGTACTGACAAAGTACAAATAAACCCAATAATTTAGCTCGCAACGCAATTCAGACAGTGGGTGAATACAGGTAAACAGTATAAGAAAAAGAACATTTATTTAACAATAAAGCATGCAGACATGTTCCAGTAGAAACCCAAAATAAGAAGTATGAAGCTAGAAATAAGCGTAATATCATATGTGACCTGTAAGTAAAGCCCTTTAGCTACAGTTCATATTGTACTAGATATGTGCTCATATACTCGCCAGAAAGACAACTATGCTTCAGCGTGTGGTGGAAGAGAGTTGTGTTGTGCTTTGCTCTGTTTTAGGAGTTTGCCGTCTGAGATACCTCACATATTGCTTCTCCTCGCTTTAACTTCTTACTTTTACACAGAGGCATTCTGGTGAGCAACAAAGCATATCACAGACAGTCATATTGCTTTAATTGACAGATTGAGGCATTCTTTTGCTCTCACTTGCCTCAACTCTCAGGCAATTGTCCCTAGCCTAGTTTTTCTTACAGACAACACCAGGCTTGTCATTATAATCGGTTTCTTTCAGCATGGAAATTAAGACTTGCTTGCCTACAGTACAAGACAGTTTTATTCTTTTGTTTATTTCCTGCATGCAAACTTGGCAACTTGTCATTGTGTTTGTTTATCAGGCATATGGTAGACCCTCAGTTCATTCAGGAATTCCAAGAATACCTTTTCTTTCCTTGATCATGTTTTGCTTCGGTTTATGTTGACAGATTGTGTTCATGGTGAAATGACAACACTGCATCAAAGTTTTGGTCAGCAATCATTTCATGAAAGAATTTGAGGAAGTTAAATATTTTCTGTCAGCAATCCCCCAGCTTTACCTATTGTATCCCTTTTACTTATAAAATGTACTTTTCAGTCGTATGTACTAACAGTGCCTCTGGCTACAGGGCCAACACACACACACACACACACACACACACTAGAGGCAGTGGGAGTGATTCTATTCTAGTAGGAGAAAACAGTCAATTCTGATTTAATAAAACAACACTCTCACTTGCTGTGTATGCCTCATTCAGTTTTTGTCTCCGTTTTGCTCCTTTCTCTTCATTTTCCCCATTTTCTCCTTCGTGTCTGAGCAGGTGGTGGGTCCCCCGGCTGCAGGGGCTTTCTGAGAGCGCCCTCCCAAATCACGCACATTTCGAAAGTTCTACGAGCGCGGGGATTTCCCGATGGCACTGCATCGTAACGCCAAAGGCAGCCAATGGAAGGTAGGAACGCTTCCCATTTCCCAAGACTTGACTAATGCTTGTGGTTTTCACACGACATTAGCAAAAAGTCTAAGGTGCAACATTCGCCATCAGGGAACGTTGTGTGTCGGAATGTTAATGGGCGAAGTTCCTCTTAATAATACAAATCTGAATAAATATTTGAATTTATTCGCTGTGTCTTTTATTCTTGTGTGTTTTTAGTGTTTATTATATTATTGTGTGGTGTTTAAAGAGTTCAACTTTATTTGTTACTGTTCCTTTATTTATGTTCAATAAATGCTCTTTTTCCTCACAAAGATATTTGTCTGATTTCAACTCATTCCATCCGTCACTTTAGAAGGAATTGCTAAATCACCACTCCAGGTGGACTTTTCAGAGGACAGCCCGTGTGTCAGGTGGGAAGCTGCTGAGTTGACAGAGGGCAGTCTACAGTTCTACAGTTCACACATACCAAGCCGTTTATGATATGAATACATGTAACAACATATTGATATTAGGGTTAGGTTGGATGAAAGAATCCGGTACCCAGACATAATCTGGATACACGTAATGCACTGGCCATCCACGTACTGATTTGGAGTTTAAGTTTGGGGGTTGATAAACCGTTATAGTTGTGTTGGCATACAACCTGCCTTATTTGTACACATCGTCAGTAGTGCTCCTCGAATCATCAAACGTTTCGACCCGTCACTAGATGTTCTCCTCGAGGTGGGCCCTGCAAGGGTGATCAAACCATGCAGTGTGTATTTTTCCAATTAAATATAGTCACATAGTCATGACATCTGGCAGGAGGATAATTCCCACGTCTGAGTTGTATCTCCCCTAAGCCAGACGTCCCTCCCATCCGGAAAGGTGATATGTGTTGTTATGTGATACCATATATTTTAAGTTTAAATGTGGCGTGTTGCTCTTCATCCCTGCTGCTGTCAGTGCCCTGCGAGGCCTGAGACAGGGATGAGCTAGAGAGAGAGGAAGCCTGCTCTTTATAGAGATGTAGGCGTGGTCTAATTGACTGTTGATACTTCCGTGTTTTATGTTAAGTAGAGTAGAGTATGTACATTTCTGTTTCTTCTGTAATTACAGGAATTAATATGTTCTCTTAAATTCCCCCGTAGGCTTCACGGTAAGGAGAGATGAATATATTTCAGTGAGCGTTGCTTTAGAATCCCTTTGTAATATTAATGTAGCCTGTAATGTTATCTTCCCAGCTATGTCTGTGCTGAGTGCAGCGTCAGAGAGGACTGAGCGGGAGAGAGAGGCAGAGGGCTCTTTTATAGAGCTTGTGGGAGTGTCCTATTCGGAGCACTCATTCATCGTGTATCACGGTACATTATTTAAGTGTCCTGTTTGGTGCACCCTGCATCTCGTGTCACGGTATTAATATTATCCATCATCCCTTCATGTGTTTCACGATAAGGAGTGGTACGGTCTGGTTCCAGAGAGCCTTGCTGTGAAATTTCAACGGTAAGTATTTTACAATGTAAACAGGTGAGTATTTTTTGATTCCTGTATTTGATCTTTTTAAGCCCAATAAAATATGTATTCCAAATTGGTTGTGTTGTCAGTATCACATGTACTCCATTTTAGTTTCACAGCGTGAAGGCGGCCATTTTAGAGGCCGGACATAAGAATCAAATTATTCTTTTGTGGTGACAGGTTAAGTTTAGAATTACTGTCAGATAGTGACATATGGGGTCACATGAGAAGGTACTGGCGCCCGACAGTCCATGGAGGCCCTGGCTGGTTAGGTTGGATGAAAGAATCCGGTACCCAGACATAATCTGGATACACGTAATGCACTGGCCATCCACGTACTGATTTGGAGTTTAAGTTTGGGGGTTGATAAACCGTTATAGTTGTGTTGGCATACAACCTGCCTTAATGTGTACACATCGTCAGTAGTGCTCCTCGAATCATCAAACGCTTCGACCCGTCACTAGACGTTCTCCTCGAGGTGGGCCCTGCAAGGGTGATCAACCCATGCAGTGTGTATTTTTCCAATTAAATATAGTCACATGGTCACATAGTCATGACATCTGGCAGGAGGATAATTCCCACGTCTGAGTTGTATCTCCCCTAAGCCAGACGTCCCTCCCATCCGGAAAGGTGATATGCGTTGTTATGTGATACCATATATTTTAAGTTTAAATGTGGCTTGTTGCTCTTCTGCCCTGCGAGGCCTGAGACAGGGATGAGCTTGAGAGAGAGGAAGCCTGCTCTTTATAGAGATGTAGGCGTAGTCTAATTGGCTGTTGATACTTCCGTGTTTTATGTTAAGTAGAGTCGAGTATGTACATTTCTGTTTCTTCTGTAATTACAGGAATTAATATTGTCTCTTAAATTCCCCCGTAGGCTTCACGGTAAGGAGAGATGAATATATTTCAGTGAGCGGTGCTTTGGAATCCCTTTGTAATATTAATGTTGCCTGTAATGTTATCTTCCCAGCTATGTCTGTGCTCAGTGCAGCGTCAGAGAGGACTGAGCGGGAGAGAGAGGCAGAGGGCTCTTTCATAGAGCTTGTGGGAGTGTCCTATTCGGCGCACTCATTCATCGTGTATCACGGTACATTATTTAAGTGTCCTGTTTGGTGCACCCTGCATCTCGTGTCACGGTATTAATATTATCCATCATCCCTTCATGTGTTTCACGATAAGGAGTGGTACGGTCTGGTTCCAGTGAGCCTTGCTGTGAAACTCCATGAAACGCAGCTGTGCGTGTTTTCCCTCTGTAATTCAGGCATTAGTATTATCCGACTCTTTTCTCTCAAAACTTTGGTGTTTTCAACGGTAAGTATTTTACAATGTAAACCGGTGAGTATTTTTTGATTCCTGTATTTGATCTTTTTAAGCCCAATAAAATATTTATTCCAAATTGGTTGTGTTGTCAGTATCACGTGTCCTCCATTTTAGTTTCACAGCGTGAAGGCGGCCATTTTAGAGGCCGGACATAAGAATCAAACTGTTCTTTTGTGGCAACAGGTTAAGTTTAGAGTTACTGTCAGATAGTGACAAATCACTTTTTTGTTATGTTCCAAGCTACTATAATGAAAAAACATCAATGTTTTAGATCAAATAAAGTATATCGTTTGCTTTATGCAGTATCTTTCTTGTAATATTGTTGGGGTGTTTTTACACAGTACAGTAGATTGAAGTAAATCAACTTATACATTAAGATAAGATAAGATGGACCTTTATTAATCCCGTGGGGAAATTCAGTAGTTCAAACAGCAACAGGGTGAGAGTGAAAAACAGGACAGCACAGATTAATAATAAGAAACTATGAAATAAGAAATGAATAAAACTAAAATATAATTATCATATCATATATTATAATGTATTGTATTAAGTAATATCATACATTAACCCCATTATAGCAGATGCATCAATAATTACAACGGAGTATTTCTAAATACAAGTTGTAAAAATACTTATATGTATTTAATATTAATAACATAATGATTAATTTCAGATGATAATACTTTTCAGGGTTAGGTCCGGTCTGACGGCGCTTAGCTCTCTGCTGCAGAGAAGATCACTGCTCTAAACAAAGTCAAAAATCCTATCCAAACGGAATAAATATAATTAATTTTGATGAATACGTTAAGTCTTGTTCATTGTTTTTCACTTTTATTAAATGTTTGATATTTCCGGCACAGACCCTTTCGTACCGGGGACTGGCTCCTTCTAAGAGTTGCACGGAGGTCCCACGTACAAGTAAAACAAACGCAAAGAACAATCCAATCAATCCTCCGACCATCACACAACCTTTGGTCGTGGACACATCGCCGCCCACTGCAGAACTTGTTAGCCAGATACAACCACAGCTAACCACGGAGAATGTTGTCTCTCAGGACACCAACCTCTCCCCCGTTCTGGCTTTGACCCTAAAAAACCCTCTTACTAGGACAAATATCACTTGTAAACAACTCTGGCGAACAAAACCCACCGACCCAACACCATTACCGGGCCCGTCCAAAGAGGTAACGTGTGAGGAGTCTCACCTCTCTCCCTCCCCCCAGCCCCTCCGATGGAATGTTTCATGAGACATGAGCACAGGGGGAATAAAAAGAGCAACTGGTCACTGACACCAAGAGGGAGGTTATCATCATGGGGGCTTCCAACATTTCCCGCCTTCCACTCATTCAGAACTATAAAATACAAGTGGACAGCTTTCCGGGAGCGAATATGGCCCAGGCGACCCATATGATTAAACATAAAACTCCGACATCACCTAAGACCAAAATACTCATTCTTTGTTTCGGTCTTAATGACCGCAACACAGAAAAGCCAGAAACCCTCAATCGTGACCTCCAAGACCTGCTGTCAGCAGCCCATAGCACTTTCCCCAACGCCAAGATACACGTCCCCTTGATCAACGCATCCATGCGACTGCCGTTCAAAGCTTACAGGAATATAACCTGCTAAACACAGCCATCAAACGGACCCCAGGTTACCTGGAAGAGATGGACACGAGGGACTGTAGCACAGCAGATGATAATATCCACTGGACCCCTGAAACGGCCAATCTCATGTGGAATAACTGGAGATCCTCCCGAGACCTGTAACACACCCAGAAGAGCCGATAATACGCAACCAGATGTATTGGGAGGTACCTATGCAGTTTTTTACTCCCAACCAGGGACACCATGGTCGTACTATCCATGTTGAGGACACTGTGGTTTTGGTTTAGTCTTTTAAGACTATTTGTTTGTGTCCTAGTTGAGCTCTAATTAGAATATTTTGGTTTATTGCAATAAAAAGCTTCCTGGCTATTCCTGGGTTTTGACAATAAAGATTTGAATAAACAAAACACCTATATTTGGATTATTTTACAGTTATTTAAAGACAACAGGTTTGATTCCTAACCACTGTTCTGAACCCTGTTCTGAAAGGCAAAGAGAATACAACCGGTCTTAAAGAGATTTATAATAGATACAGTTTTATCTTTACAATATATCTTTATTTACTAATGACGTTTGGGTTCTCCAAATACCCTATTTGGGGAGACTGATAACTACTGTTTTATTTCTACTGTTTACATTATTAGGCATTACAAGACAGATTAATTTTATGAAAGATGTATGTGTCTGTCTTATTGAAATATTATTAGTCTCTTATTCAAACCACACAAAACAATAATGTACCTTTCTCCTACACAAATGTAATCTAAAAGGGAGCCCCCACTCCCCTTTTCACCACTAGGTGGAGGCAGAAACCCCCAGGTGGAGGACTTACTGGGGCTTGAAGTTCTAAATCACTGATCATATACTATGCCTCTCTGATGTACCTAATGTTTAACCTACTTATATCTAATATAACACATTGTTTTAATTAAACTGATCTGATCTTGTTACACAACTCGAATATATATGGTTTATCAATATTTTATCAATTGACCTTCATTTGAATGTTTGAACAAAGTGTTAAAGGCCTTGTCATGTCAGTAGGCGGTGAACTTGATCCTCTCCAATGTGCGCATCAGGCAGGGAGAGGCGGAGCGGAGGCAAAGCTTCTGATACGGCACACCCTCCACAGACACCTTGAAAAGCCACCAGCCCACGCCAGGCTTTTGTTCGCTGACCTTTCTTCAGCATTGAACACAATGCAGCCGCGTCTCCTGGTGGAGAGCCTATGACGTCATTTTAAACTGCTGATCAACTTGTTTTATGGATTTAAACTGTCCAACTAATAGAGAGCAGAAGGTGTCTGTCAACGGACGCCTCTCTGACTCCGTCATCACCTCCACGGGCTCGCCTCAAGGATGCGTTCTTTCGCCCCTACTTTTTATAATGTGCACTGATAAATGCAAGGCAGGTCTGCCTTCACCAACTGTACGGAGGCTCAGTCACTGGTACATGTTCATCTATAAAGCCATGCTGGGTAAACTACCTTTTTATATCTGCTCTCTGATCTCTCGACGAATTGAAAGTACGTATTGCCGGAGATCTCATGATGTTGTTTTATTGAATGTGCCAAGTGCTAGGACTGTCTCAGGGAAGAAAGCTTTCAGATGAGCAGCTCCACTAAACTGGAACAGTCTGCAAACCTGTTTGAAACTGAGCACTTTGGTTCCCCTGTGTCACTTTGAAACTCGCTGGGTGCCATGCTGTCTGATACTCACGGTACCTGTCACTGTGAATAGAGTTTGTAAACTGTACATTATGTTGTTGTCATCCTTATTGTTGTTCTGTTGTTACATGTGTAACTAACGTCCTGCAGGTCACCCTGAAGAAGAGATCTTCTGATCTCAAGGGGCTTCACCTGGTTCAATAAAGGCTACAAACAATATGCCAATAGAAATCATTATTGAAATGTACAATTACTTTAATTATTTGTCCCTCTATACTCTTTTCATAGATTTCCAAAAAACAACTCCAACATGGCTACCAGAGAACTAACAGATTTCCAAGTACTAACCAGAACCATCTTAGGTATTCTACGTACCTACCACCACCAACAGACCATCAGAACAACTATCCAGGGCTCAACAAATATCCTCCCACATGTCATTCAGATGAAAATCCAATTGGCCAACACTTTCAAACCTTGCATTCCGACATTAGACTCCTCCCACAAGGAAATGCAAGGCGTTGCAAGCCTCGCGAGCGTCTATCGGCGTCAAAAGTTGAACAATGTTCAACTTTTGAGGCTCGAGGCTTGCTCGAAGCTGGCGTCAGCCAATCAAATCCCGTTTTTGCAATTCCCGCCAGTACAAGCGCTAGCCAATCAAACCGTGTGTATGCAGGTCTTGACTATTTTCCATATGGCAGAAAATGGAGGAAAAATGAATAATTGCCGTGGCAAATGTCCCAGTCTTGTATGACTGTACTCTGTTCACCTACCGGGACCTAAACCGGAGGAACCAGGCATGGCGGGAGGTGGCAGAGACAGTTGGTGGAACTGGTAGGTTTTCAACTGTTGCGAGAGTTTATATCCAGTTTACTTCGTTTTAGCATTGAATGGACAGCTAGCAATGTAGCATAATATATATTAATATAATAAAAAAATAATATATATAATATAAGCATAATATATAACATAACATATAATACATGCACAGCTATCAAGCATAGACAGTATATTTAGCCAGCATGGAATGTAGCATAAAAATAGCATTCATTAATGGAGGAATAATTTAGTAAATTAAAGAAATTCACTTTATTATTTATTAACTTTATTATTTCATTTCATTTCATTAGAGAACGTCTGCAAGAAGAGATGGAAGAGTCTGAGGGACAGGTTCCGCAAGGAAAAAAATGTGGAAAAGGAGGCCAAAAGAAGCGGGGCAGGGTCTGATGGGGGGTACAGGCCTTGGCGTTTCATGCCAGTGATGGGGTTTTTAACCCCATTCATCATAGACCGTGAGACGTCCAGCAATGTCCCCCGGCAGACCCTGCCTCCATCCACCCTGGTGGCAGAGGAAGAGAGCCAGGTAGAGAGTGAGTCAGGAGGAAAATGCTGAGGGCTGAGGTCCGGGACGTTGACCCTCTCCCCCCACTGGTAAGCCTCATCCCCCTTGCTAGTTTTCCCTTTTGGATATATGTGACTATTTTTACTGTTGCACAAAAATAAACTGTTCTATTTTTGATAATTGAAACATGTCTCTTGTTCCATGAGTAACCGAACGTGTGTGTCCTAGTGACTTAACCTGTTAAGCCCGAGAGACCCCGGTTTCGGGGCCCTCCTGCAACATCTTGCAGGAAACAGTGTCTGAGGGCATGTTCATTTAATAAACTATGAATGTTGTATATCCATGTAACGGAAAGAAACTCATCTAACTGATCATTTTCATTTTTTTTTCAAAAAACCCACAATGCTAACGTTGAGCCTCTGAATTAGCAACGTGCGAAAAATGCTAACAGATGACTGCACCGAAATTCACTCACAAAACCTTATTATTTATCTTTGCTGCACATCCAAACCATCGTTTCACATCGTGAGGGGACACAGAATCGATGGTTATCCTCATTATCACTAGGGTTGGGTCAACATTTCGATTCCAACGGCATCGTTTAGAGGAAATGCCTCTCGCCGCTCTCCGTAGCCTACTGGGGCGGGCGGGAAATGTAGCGTTGTCCCTACACTTCTACAGCTTAGCCAGGGACCACCATGAGCGGTAGACGCTCTAAAGTGTGGATTCACTTTGTTAGGAAAGACAATGGGTCGGCAGAGTGCAACACCTGTTCCAAACTTATTTCTTCCAAAGGAGGGACCACGGCCAATATAACGAAACACCTTCGCCTGCACGGTATACAGATCAAGGAGTGATTGTTTCAGCGTTTCATGGCAGTGATGGGGTTTTTAACCCCATTCATCGTAGACCGTGAGACGTCCAGCAATGTCCCCCGGCAGACCCTGCCTCCATCCACCCTGGTGGCAGAGGAAGAGAGCCAGCAGCAGTCAGCCAGGAGGAGAATGCTGAGGTCCGGGGCAAAACACGGGGGAGGGAGATGTCCCCGTTTGAAAGAAGTCTGCTGTCTGCAATTACAAAGCAATTGCCCAGCCAACGAGTAGCATGAAGCTGCAGCGTCGGAGACAACAGTTACAGGACCGCACGTGTAGAACCGCACACACAGGTCCCGCGTCACGTGACGGAGCTCGTGCACATGAATGTTAACGTCAACGCAGAGAATGTGAGTGATGTGAAGTGCTTTTACAGTTTGTTTAACATTAATAACAATTCCGGTGTCTTGAAATGAAGTGTGATTAGCTAACATTAACTATGATAGTGTTAAGGCAATACAAACAAACATCTGTTTGCTTATGATAGCTTCTAACCGCATTAAAGTCTCTAAAAACAACTATTCGTTAGCTATAGCTTTCGCCAAAAGCATTAGCTTCGTTAGCACATTTGATCATTTGTTTAATGGAACTAGCGTGATGTTGGCAAGCCCAACTAGGTGTCATAGTTGAGTAATTGAATCACTAATTACAGTAAGAGTGTGAGTAATGTGAATCATGTTTTTTTTTAACAACTATTCTGTTGTATTGAACAGCCATACGAGCAACACGTGCTACATGTAATCTGTTAGCCTATGATGACTCGCTGCAAAACCAACTGTTAACCATTTTGTTTACTTGTTTAATGAAACTGTAGGTTATGGTTATGTTATTTAGCTGAGGCTTTTATCCAAAGTGACTCACAAAAAAACATAAAATAGCCTAATTAACATTAGAATTTCAATACAAATAGTTACATAGTCAAGTTACATTACCTATTACAATTTAACAGGGTAATTACTCATCTGTAACCTACTACATTTAAAAAAAGTAAACTTCCCAACCCTAATGATTAATTATAGTCAGCTAATTAATTAAACTTCAACGGATGACAAAGGCATGTCAATATGTCCACTACATTGAATCAGCAGTAGCCTGAGTTCTGTCTTCAGTGTAAATGCTTCTTTAATAGTCATTGTATTACAATTTGAATTCATTGAAAATAATCTTTACTGTGCTGACTGCCTGTTTACCGTTTATCAGACAGTGTCATCATGTTGACATGTTGTGTAATATTGCATGAGGTGTTTTAGTCAGTTATTATGTAGGTTAGGATCTGTCGTGTCAGAATCTAACAATTAGGCCTAATTTATGTCTGTCTGTGAAATTGTTTCAAAATGTTCAGTTTGACCAATCAGGCTCTCTCTTTTTCAAGATGCATATTACAATCCTAGAGGGGAGATCCTCGCCGGACCTTCAACGGTGCACGAGTTGTTGCAACGACTTCCACTGCCCGTTCTGTGTCTCTGGTTTGTTCTCTCCGACCAAACACTGCAAGGTGAAAAGCCATCTAGAGAGCCACTTCCACCGTGCAGTTCTCCATGAAGGTAAAGTCAGCTTACAGTCTCTTGTGAAATGCAAATGGAGCTGCGATGCGTCTGCATTAAAAGCAGCCTGAATGTTATGATCAGTTCCATTTGAGCAATACATCAAAACAAGTCCTATGATTGGTTTGTGGTGACCAGTTACTTGATCCAGATGTTTGGTATTCATAATTTACACTTTTAAATAATATGATCACAAAATAATAATACTACAATTCTATGTTCTTATGTTTAAGGGTATACCATTCACAGATGTGGATTAAATTGCCGACCGGAATATCATCTCCACTGCTGCTACTGCCAATCCATGCTGGCTCGCAAACCAGACTTCGTAAAGCACCTCAAAAATTGTCTTTGTCACTTTCTAATTTCATTCAGAGGGACATGCCTTTGATTCGGAAGTGGTGGTGTCTTCTTCTCATGGAGCATTTTGAAATACAAGGGTATGAAAGCCCTTAACAATATGTGTGTTTTGATTTAAGTAACACTTTATTTTGAGGGTCACTTGTAGATTATATTATATTAGGTTAACCGTGTACAGATCAGTAGACCATCAGGAACACGAGCTGGAAGACTCTGGATGGCGATATCTGTTGAGATTATTAATGCATATCAATTGTGCACCAATGCCTTAGCCTTTCCCTATGCAATACTTTAGATGACGTCTTGTTCTTATTATTGTTTCAAAGGCATGGCCAAAGGTTTGCCTTCTGGACTCTGGAGGCCAGAAGCTTGCTGGAGGGAACCCTTCAGCCAGTGTTCAGAGTGCCACGACAGGTTATCTCCCTCGAGAGGGAACAGCAGACCCCGCCTCACCCCCAGTGAAGAAACAGCAGACCCCGCCTCACCCCCAGTGAAGAGACAGCAGACCCCGCAATAAAAATGTATTCTGAACTGAAATGCCTCTCGGTCAAACTGCTTGTTTATCTTTTGCAGGCTGGTGCATGAACACACTAACAGTTGTTTTTCAGTAATCTAGCACCTCTTCGAAGACACCTTTGATTTATTAATAATAATACTGTAGAAGGAACAGTGTTTAACAGTGTTGTTTTCTTTTGAATAATAATGAAACGAGAATTATAAACATACCCAAAACTAAATTAACAGTGTTGTTTAATATACATATAAAAGACTATATTTTTGAAATTCTCAACTAAATTAACAGAATATATAAACATTCATGTGAACGTGCGTTGACCGTCACGCGGGACCCCGTCACGTGACGCGGGACCTGTGTGTGCGGTTCTGTAACTGCGGTTCTGTAACTGCTGTCTCCAACGCTGCAGCTTCATACTATTGACAAAAACGGCAAATGTTACTAATGGATGCTCTTCTTTGCCACATTCAAAAGTCAAGTAGTGATGTATCTTTTCATCACTACAGCCACTATGTAACATTTTCTTTATAATTTCTAGGTAAGGTTGTAGGCTGGACTCCATCAGCTCGTTCGAGTAGGCGTACAGCAGCAGTGGTGGTGGGTGACGTTCACATTCAGAGCAGTTGGCGCACTAAAGTCCACTCCTTTGGGACAGTTTTAAAAGCATGTTCACATGTTTGCAGGTTTATGATGTTAAGTGGAAATTAAGTATGTTTTAGGTAGACTATTTGAAAAGTTAACGGTTTATTTTTAAATGATTACTTCCGGCCGCACAAAATATAGCGGCAATCCGAAGTTCTGTTAATTTGCACCGAGCGGAGAGCGTTGACAATTCCTCCTCGACCACACTTGTAACACCAACATGTTCGAGCAGGATCACGTGAACCTCCGGCGGGGAACTAGGACAATTCGAATTTGTGATGTTGACATCACGCTGGAGAACATAGGCAGAATATTTAAGGTGAGTAAAACATGTGACGTTACAACCTCGCCCAAAGAGGATATTTCAAATTGTATATCTCCCTTGCTGTATTTAACGTCAGTCCAAGAAATTCAAAATAGGATAAGTTCAAATGTATTATTTTCTATACTTATACCATTTAGCGTATACGCCTAAAGTTAGTCTCGTATTTTCTGGAGTTTGTTAATGCCACAAATTTGCTGTAAACAGGAGCCGTATTGCGCCTTAAGAGGAAGACAGGACCTCAGAGTACGGAGGTGAAGCGCAGGGAGCAGACGGGAGAGGTTGGTTGTCAAGTGGAGACACTCATTCACACTGCATCTATCTTTTCATTTAGTAGTCACTACTGTGATGGGCTGTGTACAAATCTACGTTTAAGAGAATATCAAGGCTATAAATGCTTAATTTATCAATAAGTAATTATAATAATACAAGTGCAATTCTAAAAAGTTGTATTCACACAAAATCTACAGGTACGTGTCTGAGTCAAAGCTGCAGAGGTGCAGGCTCACCCAGTCTGATATGACCAACATCATCAGAGGTGAAATCCAACATGAAAAGCATGAAGAATGCAGTCACTGTCCACCAGTTTAATGTGAAGAGGGACAAACTGGAACGTCTGCCGAGCCAGGCGGAACTTCACGACCTGATGGCCAGCAAGCCGACCTCTATCACCCAGTACCTGTTATATGGGCACCGTCCGGGCGTGTATGCCAACATGACCAACACTGAGGTCAGAGAGGCGGATACAAGGGGAACTGCTGAGGGCTACCTCATAATAATAATACATTTATTTTGGGGGGCGCCTTTCATAACACCCAAGGACACCTTACAGGGCATAGGGGCAATATAGGGAACAATTCAAACAGCACTGAACGCTTTCAGTATTCAGGATTCTTCATCATTGGAACTTGTAGCTGTGCTTTCAGCATTCAGGAGGATATCAGAGACGAGTAAGCAGGAGAGATGCCTTCGCTGCCATGCATCAGGACTGAGTGAGCCGAAAAGGGCTTCTGCACTCTTGTATATATAGGTGTGGGAGGAGCTTATTTGTCTGAGGTTCGTGAAGCTCCCGTATGTCCCCGTAAGCAGGTAAGTTGCCATGTATTTTCTTAATCCTATGTTGGACCTTTGTAACCCCAATAACATTTTCATTCCAAATTGTTATGTTGTTATGTTGTTATTTACAATTCACGTGTACTCTTAATTAATTTCAAGTGGGCGTCCATTTTAGGTTACGAGCTGGAAAGGGTTTGACGGTTAGGATTCTAATTATAATGAGGGGGAGAGAGTATCAGGCAGTGAATTATCAGGGGCCACCAGAGAGAGCGAACATGCCACAGAAATGAGAACATGGGGCACTCGCTGAGTCAGGGAGGAAAGGGTTTGAATCCTGCTGCCAAGACGGCTACAGGACTGAATGCACTGGCCATCCTTGCTCTCCACCGAGGCAGATCCAACTCCCACCTTAGACCCCAAGAAAAATGAAATGACGTTGAGTGATAGCCATCATAGTAGTGTTTTTACTATCACTCACATATAACAATTCTAATCCACATCTTCAGTAGCAATCCCAGGAGTCTGATTGTTTCGGCTTATAACTAAACAATCTCCCCCAGGATAGCCCTGCAAGGTGATCAAATCCAAGCAGTGTGTATTATAGGAACATGTAGCTGTGCGTGTGCGTTTCAGCTTTCAGGAGGATATGCAGCTATACGCGTGAGCACGAGCGATGCATTGGCTGCGCTGCATCAGGACAGAGTGAGCCGGAAAGGGCTTCCACACGCTGTTTATATAGAGGTGTGGGAGGGGCTTATTTCCATGTAACTTTCGTGAAGCCTCCGTATGTCACGGTGAGCAGGTGAGTATCCATCGTTTTTTCTTAATCCTGTTTTTGACCTTTGTGACCCCAATAAAATGTTCATCTCTGTATTTATTTACAATTCACGTGTTCTCTAAAGTGGTTAAGATTATGTTATAGGACATTAACGATAAAACAGAATATTGTTGTTCTATTTTTAGACACATCTCGCGATCGACTGGGAATCTCCCTCGATCGATCGCGATCGACTGGTTGGTCACCCCTACTCTAAAGTCTCCAGATGTCTTTCCTTTTCCTTAGCAGCTCTTCTAGGGGGCGAGGATAATCGGGCCTGCTCAGGCTCACGTAGTCTCACTTAGAGTCCCGCCCCTCCCGTTCATTTCTATGGCATTCTCGTTCACATCTTGTGTCCACCCATTGGTCGTCTCACTTAGTTCTAGTACTCTGATTGGATGACGTCTCATTCAGCGGGGAGCGTCTTGTCTTCACTGTAAATGAACAGCCATTATAACTGACAGGCTTTTGAAAAGGTAACAAACTCCGCTATTACTCTTTAACACGACAGTCCGTTATAATGTAATATAGACGAATGCCAATGTGTTGTCTTTTAACGTTCGCGCATATTAGCATTGGTAACAAGTTGCCGCTAAGCCAGAAACACACCGGAGCTTTCCGGCCGTTTAAATCCGTAAATACTTGTCATTTAATGTTTATTGCTATGTGCTAACGTTTATGAAGTTAACATGTGTATGCACCATTCGTGATTAAAAGCTGCCAATCCGCCATTTAGTGTTAACAGTAGAACTACGGCAACAACATGCATTTCTCCTGCACTTTGCTAGGTGCAAAACACGTTGTGCTTTTTTACTTTGCACTAACGTAAAATGTAAATGTTCATGAAGTTAATGCTCATGGTAATTTGTATTTACTATGTGGTAGTGTACTAAAGTTAGCATGTATATGAAGGATACCATAGGGCGAATATTATTATTATTATAATGTAATAAGTATCATTCATTTAAAGTCAGACCTCTGAGGTTAATGTTGAGCTGATGGAAAAGTGTTATCTTTCAAATCAGAACCAGCTTTTACTCGTGTTATTTTCCTTATTTCTATTCAGGCTGTTACTACATGTTTTTTCTCATTTCATATTCTGTTATTCTTATCATCCTCTTTATTTCATCCTGTGTACTATCTGTGTTTCTCTCGTGCACCTGCATTCAAAGGCCGTCTCCTCCAAAGAGAGGCTTTGTGCTGACTAGCTGCTGTACTTCACATGTACTTGTGAAGTACTTGACATGTACTTGAGAAGTACTTGACATGTACTTGAGAAGTACTTGACATGTACTTGACTGCTAGCTTCTAGCTGAGTCAGAGCTGAGTGTGTGATTTTTATTGTTGCCGTTGTAAGTTATTGTCTTCTGTTTGCTATTGTAATAATGTGTTTTTATTGCATGTACAGCACTTTGGCTTTCGTTTTTAAAATGTGCTCTATAAATAAAACTTGATTTGATTGAACTGTTTTTTTATGTGATTTCAGAAGAATGGATCACAAACCGTCATTCTCTTTCCAGGCTGGTACTTCAGACCTGCAGCTGAAGGCCAGCAAAGAAGCTGTCAGAGTCTCCAAAGCTAACAGCAAGAGGGCAGCCCCGCGCCTCACCTCCAACACCAGGGAGCTGGCTGAGGCACAAGCCGCATCGAGGGTCTCACTGCTGGGGGGGAACCCGGCGGACCGCTGGCAGCTCCAGTTCGGTCAGTACCGGGGTCAGACCCTCCAGTGGCTGCTGTCACAGGACCTGGGCTACACAGCAACCATTCTGGCAGGGCATCAGGGAGAGCGTGAGGGGGGCGATGTCAGCTCCACCCCCCTCATGTGGAACAAGGATGCTCTGCTGGAGTACGCCGGGCTCTTCACCGCCGTGATGGCAGCAGTGAGCAGGAAGAGAGCACCGGGCACGGCTGCAGAGCACGACCAGCTGGTGGGCTCTGGGGCCTTCACAGCCATGACGTACAGGGAGATGTACGAGACTGTGGAGAAGGAGCCAAGCACGTAAGGCCATGTGGGACTTTCATCACTAGCTGTAGAAACACTTGATGTGATATCTTGGTTCAGCGTTTGCGGCCTTCGTGTCCGGGCGGCGTTCTCTGTCTGCCGTGGAACTGCAGGCAAAGATCAAGAAGCTCGTCCCTAAGCCTGCATTTCCAGGCAAGTCCAGCCTGAATGAAATGCACAGTTTAACCCTATTCGTATTTCTCATGTTCTCTGTATATTCTCTTCTCACGCACGTTGCAATTACAGCCTCCCTCGGATCAGCTCTTCCCTCCAAGCCATCGGAGGAGCCTTCGGATGAGGAGCTGATCAGGGCGGTAGTTGACAAAACTCAAGGAGCATTCATGCAACATGTTGTTGTTAACAGAAAGTTTGACTTCCTTTTTGACCCTTCTCTCTTTATGTTGCTCTATAAATATGCCCGTACTCAGAAGGATATGACCTGGCAGGTAAGTTTGCTTTAATGAAAAACTATCCGCCTGTTGCAAGTCTCGAATCACCAAGCTTCACGCCGACCAATCGCCTGTCAGATCATCACTAACGAGTGCTTGTAGAGTAAGCTCACCATCCTCTCCCTCGTAAACCTGTGTAACCCCTCCAACCGCTCGCTGCCTGTCGTTGTTTTGTCTCGTCGTCACTTTCTCTCTTTAAACAACTTTCTGTGCTGCACTAGGTTTTAGTTTTCTGTGGCTCAATATTAACACAACACACATCTAGTTCTTTCATGTTAATGAAACATGTGTGTCTTTTATACCTCTGGGCTGCGGGAAACAGTATTTCAATCTTTCTGTGTGTACAAACATATTATGAGATTGACCTAAAGTTGACTTTGATTTCTCTTTAAGCCTCAGATGTTCAGGCCCCTCTCCCGCTCCATCCACCTCCCGCCTCCTCCTCGGCAGCAGCACAGAAGGGGGCTGGTGTCTCTGCTGTGCTGGGCGAGCCCACGGACGAGGAGCTGCTGGAGGCCACGCGGGAACAGGACCACGCCCTGCGACCTCCAGCAGTAGTCCAGCCAGCAGAGTCACCAGCTCCCTCCTCGCTACCGCAGCCACGGCTTCCCCCGGAGCTGCTGCTCCCGGACAGGAGGAGTTGCCGGGCCAGCCTTCCTCCCTCCTCCGCCGCGTGAGGTAAGACTGTCTGTCAAGCAAACGCTGCTCATCTGCTGCCCTGGAGCGCTGTCCTCAGATATAAGTGCCCTTTACGTTGCTCTGGTTCTCTCCAGCTGCTGCCCGAGTCCTGGCCGGCAGCTCTCACTGTGGAGCAGCAGCAGTGGATCGGTCGGGTGCTGTTCACCAGGGACCAGTGAGGGAGGCCGAGCCTCATCACACAGTTGAATCTCTAGTGGAACCCCCCCCCCCCAATCCCGTCCGATCTACCACCAGCCTCCCGCGTCCCCCAACCCCTTCTTTGCATGTCGGCTGTTTCTCTGGATAACACACCGGATCTGGCGTCTGCAGCTGACATGCCCCCAGCCTTCATGCACCGGGTCCATGTTGAAAGCTGGGCTGTACAGGACCATCCGGAGGGTCCTGGACATCAACGGCTGGTATCTCATGGCCACTGAGTACCTGAGTGCCGTCGATGCAAGAAGAAGGTCGGCGGGTGGTCACAGGGCATCATCAGGCAGCTGGCCCCCACCTACAGCTGCCAGTTCCCAGCAGTACTTACGTACAAGTGAGAGGAATTGACAACATACCGTATATATAAATAAATGCAATGAATGTGAGGACGGAGCTGTATGTAATGCTTGTTTTGTGTTTCTGCAGGCTGTCCTGTGACCAGAGGGTGGTTACCCAGCTGAAGTCCCGCACTCTGGGCAACAGTGCCACTCAGCTGTGCAACACCCTGCGGGAGCAGCACTCAGACGCCTGGATGCGGAGAGCGATCCAGTACCTCGGCGTGTGCGAGCAGTTCTTGGCCTTGTGCAGCGTGAGGGGGCAGTTTCCACCACCGCCCATAATGCCCACTCTGCCCTCACCCAGCTGGCTGCTGACAGTCTACGGCTACGACATAATGACGCGGCTGGATGATTACAAGGCCAGGATCACGTCCACCTTCGGATCCATCCTGAAGATGGATTCCACCAAGAAGGTCAGTATAGTTTGGCACAATTTCATTTTTTTCTTAGAGCCGCCGTGTGTTCATGCGGTCACATTTGAAATATCTCTCTGTCCAGGTGACGAAGAAGCTCGCCGGTACCGCTTCCGACACGGCCGCCTGGGTTACCAACGTTGGTAACGAATACGGGCAGGTCCTCATCAGCGTCCTCACCTGCTCCGAGGGCCTGTCCAGTATGGCGGCCGGACTGATGAGGCGGTACCGACTCGCCGGGGTACCACCCCCCCAGCTGATCTATGTGGATCGGGACTGCTGCAACAGAGACGGCGTGTCAAAGACAGCTGCCTTGTTTCAGGTCTGTCAATACTAGTACTGATAATCACAGTAGAATTGTAGCAATATTATTTATCTTACACAAAATGACTGTTGACCAAAGCCACGCTCGGTGTTACAACATCATAAAAAAAGAAAAATTGTACTCCAATAATCAGACAAACTTTTGTTTCCTTTTCACAGGAGTGGGGACAGCTTGTGGTGAAATTGGACATCTGATGCGACGTTTCGCAGCAGGTGTCACCACAGAGAGCCACGAGCTGTACCCCGCCTTCATGAGGCAGCTGTCTCTGTGCATCTTCGAGGTGGACCCCGGAGATGACCGCCGTCTCACTGAAGCCAAGCGGTCCCAGCTGGAGGGGAAGCACGGGATGGTCGGCCTGACCGACGCCGAGGTGATCCAGAAGATCACCAGGGACGAGTGGAGGCTCCACTGCCGTCGTCGGACGCGTGGGGCGGAAGAGACGGCGCTCCTGATCCAGGACCTCCTCCAAACCTTCGGCGGTACGGCAGGACGCGACAACCTGGACATCCCGTTACTTGACCCTCTCCGCATCCAGGACATATGGAGTACGCAGAGGCCCCACCTCATATCACCCTTGGGGCAATGGCTGGAACCACACCACCTCAAAGCTCAAGGGCTCTGTGCACGTTGACAAAGTGGTAGAGGACTTACAGCCCCTACACACGGCGGCGTGCGTTACCGCTTGGCGGTGGGCGTGTCTGCAGCTTGGGGATTTTTTGCGACCAACAACCAATCACATGAATGTCCCGCCCCGGATATACAAAGCAAAAAAGCCCGGTTCTTCTATCCACTCTAGCCAAAATGGATGCCGGTTTGGTAGCAAGGGTATCATTGGTATATAAATCGTATCTCGGGAGGCGACGGGTGCGTCGCTGTTGGGTACATCCGATACTCCGAAAACGTCTGCAACGGGGAGAATACCACGTTCTGGTCCAAGAGCTCCGTCTGGATGACGAACTGTTTCAGCAGTACTTCAGAATGAGCAAAGGCCATTTCGACGAGTTGCTCGGCAAAGTGGGTCCACTGATAACAAAGACAGACACCAACATGCGTTTGTCAATCGGGTGTGTGTGTGTGTGTGTGTGTGTGTGTGTGTGTGTGTGTGTGTGTGTGTGTGTGTGTGTGTGTGTGTGTGTGTATACGTGGTTTATGAGACCAATATTCAGGTTTACATACCAGCATTACAAGACCGGTCGGGTTATGAGACCAGTTTTGGTGGTCTCGTAAACCTGGGAATTTAAATTCATATAATTATTGAACAATAATATTTTAATGCATAATTAATAATTGTATACTCAGTACCATGTCTGTATTATTAGGTAATATTGCTATTTGACTGTTTTCACCCCCCACACATGTTGTATGGCCTTTACAAATATTGACCTCATAAACCATGATGTGTGTGTGTGTTGATTTCTGAATTAATAAATGATACAAAATTCCGCCAAATGTTACACATTCCCCCGCCATTTTACACACAAAATGGCAACAAATTTCAGCCTCGCGCATGTAAGTCATACGTCATACAACTAGGCCTCGCCCCCACGTCTGAGTGTTACCCGCGAATAACGGCATTATCATCCTAGAACTTCAACGAGTCGCCTGGATAATGGAACATAGTGAAGTAAGTCGTTCATATTTTATACTAAAAACTAGTCTGATAGACACAACTGAATAAAGTGAACGTTAACTTATGTATTTGATCGTGTCCAATTGTCTATAATTTCCCTCTGCCTCGACTGTCAAAGCAGAACTTTAACGTCAATGTTAACATTAGGCTATACATTATTTTATAAGCTCCATAATACTTTATCACTTATTTTATTATTAAAACTTCAGTCACGAAAACAGTGAGGGCAGCAAAGTTACAGGTTTGTTATCATTTTAACTGAATGTCTGCAGGTAAATGAGCATTCTGCTTTTAAAGAAAAATACAAAGCTTTTAAATTCATGATGAGGTTATTTTAAAGTGATATTTCACCGTTCAATATTTTTCTTGGTGTCAAATAATCACCCTTAGATAGATAGATAGATGTGTGCTAAGAGACGGCAGTAAAATGCCCCCAGATATTAGTTCTTAATAAAGTGGCGAATATTTCTCAATAATGCTGTATTTGTGTGAACAGATTATAATATTACCAGTGGCGACTGGTCATTAGGGGCAATGACACTAGGTGGGGCACAGCCCCCAGAAAGTATTAGAAATAATGATTACAAAAAATGATCATGTTTAATCATCTGATTCGTCTCATTGCTGTTTAGTCTGTGTTCTTCTAATTAGTGTCTACAGTGTGTGCCTATTGAGCTGTTTAGAGCCATGTGGGACAAAACCCGATCCTGCCCCTCCCTCTCACTGTCTAAGTCAATGGTGACTGTAAAAACTACACTGCGCATGCTCAGAGTATTTTCCTATGTAATGTGTGTGGCAAAAAAAGAATGACCCTAGGGGCATAGTGCTGCCATCCCCACCATACGTCATCTCACATCCTTCAGAGCCGATTGGCTGTAAGTATGTGTGCCGCGAAAAGTGTGGTGTGTGAAGAGGAGACGAGAGACACGTCCTAAAACCAGGAAGTAAGCTGCGCATGGCTTCCCTCCACAAAAAAGCAATGATATTTCTCCATAGGATTTTAGAAAATAGCTCCAAATAAGGTCTGTGGGAAACGTACCTGTTAGATAAATGCACGTTTTGTTCAGCCGGATAATATCCACATGTCTACCCTACTTTTATCATTTTCGAATCATAAATCTATTGATTAGATTAGATTTATGATAGACTTTTGAAACTACAAGAACATAAGGAGGGACTTTTACAAAAAAGTAATAGCGATTTTTGTCCAGAAGGATAGGCAAATTGACTTAATCTTCAAGTCAAGGTAAGACCGCAATTTTATTGAAAATGGGATCTTACTAAGTGAGAACAATTCAATATTTAAATGATAACATTACATGTTTTGGGTATCCTTCTGTTGAACTGTCTGTTTAAAATGTATTGAAGCATCAGACAAAAAAAGCTTTTGAAAATAATATTATATTTTGATTTAGGTCAAAATATAATGTGTAAACCTGAAGAGTCAGTGCCAGTGCCTCGCCAGCCATGAACCTCACTGCAGAAGCTTATATATAGACATCTAAGTTTTTTGTGCCCCACCACTTTTGTACATATAGAAACGCCACTGAATATTACACATATTAATATTATTATATTGTGTCCGTGGAGACTGATTTGTCATATGTTTTAGTCAGCATGATGAGGAGTACAAGAGGACTTAACCCCTGCCAAGAAGCAGAACGCCAAATCCGAATGGGAACAGACAAGGACAATTTGAAATGGGAGCACATAAACACCAGCAAAGGTAAGATTTTTTTTCTGTTAACTTGTTTAACCTCTGTTGATAAAGAATGTTCTGGAACGCACCGTTGCAGCGGGGGCTCTGCCCTGGACACATGCGCGCGCGTCTACAGAGCGGAGAAGAGTAGGCCGACTTCCTTCTCAATTCAATAGCTTTATTGGCATAGTTACATATATATGGGCCGCTTAGATATGTCTCATAATTATGTGTGTGAGCATAACAATTATGTGTGTGTAAAAATGTGATTTGTAAATGTAAAACACCATCCACAATGCATTTAAAAGATTTGCAAACTCACAAATGTAAAACAGATCTGCAAATAAGACGCAAGTTAAATTGGACCTTTTTAGAGAGATTTAGCTCCAATTTAGAGCCAATAGAATCGAGGGGAAGTCTGTCTGTCTCTCTCTTTAAGATTGAAACCCCCAGGAGTTTCAGCGCGGGAGTTTCATCTTTTTTTTGCTGATTTTTAAACTTAATTTAAGATAAACATTCTTAGTTTAAGACAAAGTCACTAATATAGTGTGTCAATTAAAGCCAATGATTCTTATTGTAAGCTTTCTTTGCTAATTATAAATCTTAATTTAAGAAATACATTCTTACAGTCACCTCAACCAAAAGATCAAAATACTCATTTTAAGTTATTCTTTCTTAAATAATGCAGGAATCATTGCTTGTAATAAGCATTTCGGTCTAGTTTCAAGGCCCATTACGGTCTTTCAGTAGCTAGATTTTAATTCTAGTTTTAAGAATTCTAGCCAAGCAAATTCGGCTTACCCCATTGGCAGATTTGTTTGCTTGATACAGGGAAATCTGACTTGATTCAAGAATATTTTGCTTCTTTTTGGAGGGGCTGTTTTTGCAGTGCAGGATAGCCCTGCAAGGTGATCAAATCCAAGCAGTGTGTATTATAGGAACATGTAGCTGTGCATGTGAGTTTCAGCATTCAGGAGGATGCAGCTCTACGCGTGAGCACGAGAGATGCATTGGCTGCATCAGGACAGAGTGAGTCGGAAAGGGCTTCCACACGCTGTTTATATAGAGGTGTGGGAGGGGCTTATTTCCCATGTAACTTTCGTGAAGCCTCCGTATGTCACGGTGAGCCGGTGAGTATCCATCGTTTTTTCTTAATCCTGTTTTTGACCTTTGTGACCCCAATAAAATGTTCATTCCAAATTGTTATGTTGTCTCTGTATTTATTTACAATTCCCGTGTTCTCTAAAGCGGGCCTCCATTTAATTATTTCAGGCGTGAAGAGGAGTCCTGTTCTAAACAGTTTAAAGGTGTCAGACATAGGCCGCGGCCGCCTTGTTGCAATTGCACTGGTTTCAGTTGGCTTCAATTTGTTTTATATCGTCAGCCATAATGACTAACATTATGAAACCAAATAAATGCACGTGATTGTTGCATAACAATATGATAACGCTCCGTTTTTAATAAGTCACGTTTTTTGGGAGGGGCGGAGGACCATCTAATTAATGTGTCTACATGAATATAATTAAATGGAGTGAACGGCATCATTTAGGCATTGTATTTCCTGGATTAGGCTACCTTCGTTTTAAAATATACTATCCAAATTTCACATCTGAAATGGCCAACAATTATCACTTTAAACGCCACAGGTTAGGCTACTTGATTATTATTATTATTATTATGTAATTATTAACATCCAACGCTTTTTGAGCCAAATACGCAACTGTTATCCTTGGGGTCGATTTGACCTCATTCAATGTTTAACGTATCTAAAAAAATGGTTCACATGATTTTTTTTGCTTAGTATTTCATGACTTTTCCTAATTTAGTGAGGACTAATGGGTAAACATAAAATTAACATGAAGATCTTTTTTTAAATGTCCTGTATGCACTTTGTACGCATCAGTGTTCCTTAGGGTCAATTTGACACCAGGCTGTTTTAGTAGTATAACACATTTTACACATGTTTGTGTTGATTGTGTAGGATGATATTGAGGTGACTATTACATGCACATGTATCATTGTAAAACAAAACAACCCTCTGATTTAGTTTAGTTTAGTCATAAAAGGGAGTGCGGTCGTCTTTCCACCAGAAGGTTGTGGGTTCGATCCCAGCCCGTGCAGCCAACATGTCGATGTATCCTTGGGCAAGATACTGAACCCTGAGTTGCTCCCGATGGCCGACGGTGTGTGAATGTTAGGTCCTAGAGTAAGGTGCACTGCTCTGTGTGAATGGGTGAATGACATGTGGTATGTAAAGCGCTTTGAGGGGTCGTACAGACTGGATAAAGCGCTATATAAGTACAGTCCATTTATTAGTATTATTGTGTTTTTTTAATATGCAGTCTTCCACAACACATCTGCCTTTGGAGGATGGGGTGATTTCCACCAATGCTGTCTGTCTGGTAAGTTTCATATTGTCTAATAAGTATACTATCAATTATGTTGATTTGGATGATTTTAATTGTTGTCTTAGAACCACAATAGTGCTATTTCAAATCATGTCCTGATAATATGACACGGTGTGTTACTTATTTTATGTTCTTAGGATATTCAACAAGCTTTTAGAGATCGGTGCAACAAGACCACAGCAGCCACGTACACCAACGACCTGATGCATGGTCTGAACTCCACACGGGCTATGGCTGCTCTCAGCGTGACTGGGCTTGGGTCATCGAGCAGGGGGGAGACACGACCATCCCTTCCTTCTGCTGAACTTAAAAAGATAGTTTGTCTGCGCTTCTGGCGATTTCCTCGGAGGACGGGACCCAGCAGCTTCGACTGAAGGCAGTCTCCAACTGCTAAATGTACGAGCGTTGTTCGGTGAAGTTAGCCGACATGGGAATCTTCCACAGCGCAAACTCATGCCGGGACAAAATAAAGAAACTAAAGCAGGACTACAAAAAAATAAAAGACCAAAACAACAAGAGTGGTAACGGCCGGAAGACCAGTAAATGGTACGATCGATTGGATGCTCTGCTCGGCCACAGACCCTCATTCTCCGGCACAGCATCGACCATCGATTCGGGCGCGCTGGTGTGGGAGGCCGCTGAAACGGCGGATTCAGTGGCCTGTGAATTGTACGACGACGACAGAGGTAAAATAAAATACATGCACTGCACTGTTTTAATCTGCACAATACTCTCAGATGGACTTGTATTTGCTCAGTAGATCGAGCTAGCCATGCTAGGCTGAACTGGCTAACAGTGTTAGCTAGTGATGTTACGTATTGCGCCGAGTAATCCCCGAAGCTTTTTGTGAAGCCTGTATCGAGGCTTGTATCGCTTTGGGCCAGTGACGTCATCGATGACAAACGAAGCCTCGCTGCCTGTCGATACCACGTGACTGCTTCAGGAAGCGCTTCAGATCTTGGCGCGAGCTTCTGACAGATAAAAACCCATGGGATTCGATTCAAGATGTGTGAACCTTGTGAGGAGAACACTTGTCGTTTGCCAGTTTTGGTTGTACGATATTTTTGTTAGAATGGAGCCAGCAAAGAAGAGAAGCACTTCCCCTGTGTGGGAACTCTTTGATCTGATTTCTACAATAAGGTAGGTTGCATACATAGAATATTACAACAGATGTATTATGTTATTTTTATTTTTCTATTTCATTCAAAGGTGAAGTGTTTATTGTGCTCCAGGGAACAATACTTCATCCATGGGAAGGCATTATCGTGCCATACATGAGACCAAGGAGGGACATGGAGGTGCACCTGCTCAAGGTTTGTCATTTAATATTTTGGAATAATATGTTTTATAATTTAACCATGTTAACTTCACTTCATCATGCACATAAAAGAAAGTTACAAGATACTCATTCTTAACACAGCTTCCCCCCCCCCCCCAGCCAGGCCTACCAGAAAGCAGGATCTGGATGAGGCCTTGGTCAACCTGATTGTGAAGGATACACAGCCCTTCAGTGTTGTGGAGGATGTGGGATTTAGGGCATTTGTGGCCTTATTGGATCCAAACTATGTCACCCCCACACGGCAGGTGTGTAAGACTTCATGTATAGAGCAACATTGTTTATTTTTTTCGGCGCAACAGCCACTGTGCCCTGTGGTTCTCCGTGGCCCTGAATGACGACCCGCCTTTGGGGGTGGACGTGTTTGCACACGAGCCATGGCCAAGGAAGCTGCTCTACGCCTTTCCACCGCTGCGTCTTATTCTCCCTCTCCTGGGAAAAGTGAGGCGAGAACGTCTGTCAGTCATTCTAGTGGCTCCGGACTGCGTCGGGGCGCCGTGGTACTCAGAAATGACACCGATGAAGGTGGGCCAGCCTTGGGCGATTCCCCAGCGATATTTTAAAGCTGTCTGAGTTTGACGGACCTGAATGACTTTTCTGAAGACACGTTGGTGTTTTAGATGCTGTTCTGTCTCATAGGCTTCTTGGTTCAGCGCTTGCGGCCTTCGTGTCCGGGCGGCGTTCTCTGTCTGCCATGGAAATGCAGGCAAATATCAAGAAGCTGGTCCCTACGCCTGCATTTCCAAGCAAGTCCAGCCTGAATGAAATGCACAGTTTAACCCTATTCGTATTTCTCATGTTCACTGTATATTTTCTTCTCACTCACGTTGCAATTACAGCCTCTCTCGTATCAGCTCTTCCCTCCAAGCCATCGGAGGAGCCTTCGGATGAAGAGCTGATCAGGGCGGTAGTTGACATGGAGGAGTGTAAGTAAAAACTCAGGGGGGAGCTCATCGGGGAGTTCCTGTACAGGCAGAGTGTTTGAGGACTTCAGCTTGGACCCCGACCGTCTTCCAGACAGATATCCCCTCCACCAGCGCAGCAGCCCGGTCGGGTGATCCGGCTGACGCACCCAGGTCTGAGCCATCTGGCCCGGCCGCCCCTCACCAACCTGACCCTCCCGAGTCCCCTGAGGCTCCTGCCCAGCAGTCCTCCTCAGACTCTGAGGTAAGTTCACTAACACACTGCTGCTCATAATGATAATATGTATTCAAGACTCTTTGCTCACAGAAGCACTTCTCCTCAGGAGGAGATGCAGGGTCCTGATGGCCAGCCAGGATACCAGCATGTCCTGAAGCTGGCCAAGGCCTTGCTAGAAGCCAGGAGCCTTCAGGGGCTTTCTGATAAGAGGGTGGACGAACTCATAGCCCTCTGGCAACGCCTGCCGGAGCCGGACAGGCGACGAGTCGTCTACCCTCCCAGACACCCGGAGAGGCAGCTGAAGGGGCGGTTCAAGACAGCGAAGGGGAAGAACACATCCTCTCCTGGGAAGGAGAGTGTCAAACGGTAAGACTCGCTTCAAATATTCCTGTTTCCTATATTTGCTGCGTATTAACCCTCACTGTCCTCTCCGTGACTCAGCTGTCTTCTCGGGCTGAACTCGGGCCCTGCAACATGGCCCAGCACCAGCCGCCTGGTAGAGGCCATTTGCAGCCAGCTCTGCCGTCTCCACCCCGCGGCCACGCGGTTCGGAGGGATCATGAGGACTCTGTGGTTCCTCATCCTCACGGACTACGTGGCCATTAGAGAGGCAGTGCTGGCCAGCCCGAGGTTGATGGCTCAGACCGACATCCAGCTCTTTGAGCTCAACCAGAGGACCCGGTCCCAGTGGTGAGTCTGACCAGCAGCTTTGTTGGTGGTTTTGTAATCCGTACTGGGATTTATCTTTCCGTAAAAAAATCTGCCTGGGTTTGTCTTACAGGTTCTCTCGGTGCCAGAAAGACAGGGGGGTGTCTGTGCTGCTGCAGGGAACTAGCGTCGTCCCTGCAGCAGCTGTGGCTGTCCAGCCTCTCCCGCCAGCGAAAGGGCTGTCCTTCGTACAGGTGGGACAAGGACAGCCCTTCAAGTACAACATCCCGGAGGCGCCGGGACCTTCAGGGGTGGGTCTGCTTCATCCAGATGAGGAGCAAAGCCCGCCGGCAGACATGTCAGTACACCTGCTGCAAGAGTGGCCAGGCCAAGAGGATCGACACTGGCCACACTCTCATTGCAGGCGGGCCCGGCGCCACGAGGGGGCAAAAGGGGGCATTGACCCCTCAGTTGTATTCTTTACTCCCTCACTTTGAGCATCATTCTTCCATCAAAAAGTACAATAAATGTCACAAATATTAAATAAAATAACTTTAAATAATTATTTCCCCCAATACACGTTACTTTGTTTAGATCAGATGTGTGGGCAGGCAGTCAAGCAAGGTGTAAAAAAGCCTCAACCCTAAGTGAGCTTGTAGTCTTAATTAATGTTAGTGTGTGTGCTTAGCTGTAAACACAGTCGGATGGGTGACCAAACGTCCCCGTTTTCGGTGGCCAGTACCCGGTTGAAACTCCCGAAAATGCTCCCGTTTTTGATTTTGCGTTAAAAAATATAGAGCAAGATGAAATAAAATGTTAAGGCCCTGACACACCAACCCAATTTTGGGAGTCAGAGGCCGTCAGAGGCTGTCGGGCATTCGCGGCGCCGTAGTCAGGTTGGTGTGTCCCGAACCGTCTGCCGTGACACGCCTTATTTGGACTGCCAGACCCGATGCATGGCCGATTCAACATGTTGAATCGGCCATGCATCGGGTCAGGCAGTCGGACCAAACAATCACTCTGATTGGCTGTTCAGCTAGCGAATCAGTGCATGAGAAGCGAAGTGGAAGTGAGGGACGTAAACAAACTATTTAAAAGAAGGCACACACAGACTGCTATTCATCTTCATCTCATCATGGCGATCTGGAACGACACAAACGAGGACCTGCTGATCACCTTGATCCAGGAGAGGCCAGCTCTGTATGATATTACGGAGAAAAGATACTCTCACCGAGTAGTGAAAACCGGTCTCTGGCGAGAGATTGAAACGCAACTTGGTTTCTCGGGTAAGATTATCTTTTTCATCAATTGAGCTCTTTAGCAGATACTGTTGGCTTTTTATTGTTTGCCAGTCTACAGTGACGATAACGTGAAATGTATTTTATTATTGTTTTGTTGTTATCTTGTTGCTAGCTGTGCAGTTTGGCACTGCATATAGATATGAATTGGACATGCTAACTAGCCACAATGCTTACATCGTTTATTTGTGTGCTTCAGAGAAAGAGCTGAGGAAGACATGGGATTCTCTGCGAACACAGTACACCCGGTACAGGAGACTTGCACCTTCGGGTAGCTGTGGAGCACCAGAGACTGGCAGACAGCAGTGGGTCCTGGCCAGGTTGCAGTTTATAGAGCCCTACACCAAAAGGAAGGATAGTACTTCAAACATCACCCTCACGGTAACTATTTTATTTGTTGAGTACAAATAAGTGTTTCTTGCTTCTTTCATTTACAAAAACATTATTGTCATTCATTTGGTGGTTACAGTGTTAAATATAACAATAACAGAATAATATATATATTATAGCTTATAGCTTATAGCTTATGAAATTCACCATGGGATCAATAACGCTTTTATCTTAACCTATAATAATACATGATAAAATATGTCTTATATTTTGTAGTGTTCTGAATCTTCTAGAAGTATGTCTTTAGCATCTGAATAGAGCCATCACAATGTTCCTCTCACACATGACCACACCCCAAACTAATGGCACACACATGTCAGGGTATTGTTTTGTTATGAATGTAAACAGTTTTAAGAAGCCGTGGTATTAGATCCAACTAACTGTGAATTTATTTTAAAACATTTAAGGAATGTCCGGTGGCTGCAGAATCAACCCCCGAGGGCACCAGCGGTGAAACCTCAACCAGCACCACAGAGGACTCCTTCCACTTTGATGCTGAGCCCTGCACTCCCCTGGCAGAATCCACCATCTGCACCACGGCTCGGAGAGAGGCCAAGCACTCGAAGGCCTCCGGCGAAGCGCAGGATGAGTCCGCCGTTGAGGCGTCGTCCAAAGCATTGCTGGAGGAGATACAAATAAGACTGGCACAGTTGGCCCCAGTTGACGATGAAATCGCGGTCCAAGCCAAACTGTTTGAGCACAGACTGCGGCATTGCCACCTCATCATATGCGAGGCTACCTGAATTTGGTCCAAAGTGGCTATTTTGATTGCTTAGAGGAAAGTCATTACACTTGTCTCTAGCCCTGTATTTTTGTACATTCACTCATTTTTAAAGATGTGGCATAGTATTTTTATTGTATGTTCACTTTTTGTATTGTTTATTTTGATAATAAAACACTTTTTACCGATACTGCAAATTGCAAAACTTTATTTCGTACTACAGCCATTACATAACACAACATAGAATGATTTATTTCTGCTTCAGAGAGCTGAAGTGGAGGAGCTGATTTAAATTACATTATATGAAATTCACCATGGGATCAATAACATTTTATCTTAACCTACATGACAAAATATGTCTTGATTATATTTGGTAGTGTTCTGAATCTTCAAAGTTAACTGAAGTTATCAAATAAAGTGGAGCAGTAATGTAAAGTTGCAGGATTATTCTCAAGTACCTTAGCATTGTCCTTAAATACAGTGTCTAAGTAAATGAGATACTGTCTACCACTGTTCATTGGTCAAGATTGAAATGTAAATGGGTAAGCCGGTTTTCTGGCCCTCTATTCACATGTATATATAGCCTTTCATACGTGATGGTTTCTTCATTCTCGCACTGTTGTGGAGCAGAACTATACAGTTGCAGGATTAGTCTGAAGTACCTCAATATAATTATAGTATGTCTGCACTTTATGTGCTCATTTCATCATTCAGTCATGTATTTTATATTCTATTAAAGCTGAATCAAACCATAAACAAGGTGGCCGGTTGGGATTACTATATATAAAATATCTTATGTTTCTGCCCCTCTGTTCATTCTCCCATTATCCTCTATCTGCCTAGAAGTATTTTAATTTTGTCGCTGTTACTATACATTACATTGCATTTAGCTGACGCTTTTATCAATATAATCAATATAATTATAGTATGTCCTCCAACATGTGGAACTGCACAGGAAAAAGCCGAGCGACATTTCTTAAATCTGTCACTTCATTGAATTCCAGCTCTCGACACAGGTTCGGGAAAGCACCGTGAGCTTCTCGCTGTAGTATCCATGACTTCACCCATTTAGTGCGGTTTCTCCTAATTCTTCGCTTCCGCTTCTTGAGAGACTGTTGCTTGAGAATGTCTCCCACAAGTAACACTCCAATGGCTGATAGCTCCAGTGCCGCACAAAACATGTTTTAGATGGAGAGGGAAAATGGAACGCCAAGCTCTTTGTTGTTGTTTTTATCACGGTCTGTTCTTCTTCTCTGTCTTCCGGTTGTTGCCTCTTTTGAATGACGAATACACACTACCGCCGCCTGCTGGTAAGGAGAGTTATTAGTGGCGTCAACCTCTGCACCACGGAACCATGGCACCGACTAAATCCAAGCAGACCCTGCTTACAACCCAACTGTCCCTTACAATTACTGAATAAAGAAACAGTTTGAGTGAATACTTGTTTTTTATTGAATACAAAATGGCGGTGCATACACAAAATGGCGGCTTAGGGAACGAGCCGTTAGGCGAAGTGACCGATTACTCCTGGCGGACCCGCCAGCTTGCACAGATGGGAATCGAGGATCGTTGATCTGCATTTACTGTAAATTCAGCAGTCCCTGAAACGTAATCCATGCAGTGATGATTACCATGTATGCTCATGCCACACCTTTAGTCCGTAATGGACGACGTCTTGTCCAGAATTACAATCTAGCCAGTTGTTTTTGGCTTGTGCTCCTGCCACAAGGAAGAATCTTGGGACGAATGTCCGGGTCATCCCGTGTTTTGCACTCCAGTTTCTGGCTGTAGCAAAGCCGTAGTATGGGGCCTTGTTTGTTGGGGTGTAGGTTAGATCGTCGTAGTCGATCACGGATTGATTGGTTGTATTTGTTACGTTATAAGTGGCGTAACGTGGTTTAATTTCCACTTTAACTTTAGCAAACATGAACCTATCCCAATGGGATGCGGTAAGAAAGTCTGTCAGTTTAACTCCTACTGCGAAGAAGTTGCCAGCTACTGCTGTGCTTGACTTCGCTGGTACAACCCACTCCATCTGACCAGTTTTCTTCCATACGAATGTATTCCCATTCATTGCACGCACTTTAGTTGATCTGCGCCTGCGCAGTGGTGCCCTCGCACGGCTTCTCCTCTTTGTTTTAGTGCGCCTGCGTGGCGCCATCTTGCGTTGGAATCTATAAAAGAGAAAATGTTCCAAGGTTGACGTTAGTATTACCGTCAACCTCGGCACCACGGAACCATGGCACCGACTAAATCCAAGCATCATCATCTAAGAGGGACAACCCAGCTAAGCGTTGGGTTTTTACCCTTAATAACTATACAGATGCGGATCTGGAGTTGATAAAAGCTAAGCTAACAGATGCTACATGCATTTATGCTATTGTTGCTAAGGAAACCGGCGCCAACGGCACCCCGCATCTGCAAGGCTTTATGAATTTAAAGACCAAAGTCCGGCTTTCTCAAGTGAAAGCCTTCGTCACTACCCGAGCCCATCTGGAACAGGCGAAGGGTACGGATAAAGACAATGAAACATACTGCTCTAAAGATGGTGATATATACCTGGCCATTGGTACTCCGTCAGCTCAAGGAAAACGGTCTGATATCGATGCGGCAGTTGAGATATTGAAATCGAATGGCGGGAACATGTTTGAACTTGCCCAGCAACTGCCAAGTGTATACATTCGATATGGGCGGGGCTTCAACCAATGGGTGGACACCGCGCGGATCCAGAAGCCACGTGACTGGAAGACCAACGTCACTGTTTATGAAGGACCTCCCGGATGTGGCAAATCGTGCGCATGCGCAGAAGCTTTTCCTGCCGGCGAGAACGTGTATTACAAAACCCGCGGCGAATGGTGGGATGGATATTCTGGTCAGGAGACCGTCATCATGGATGACTTCTATGGATGGATGAAGTATGATGAAATGCTTTGCATCACCGACCGTTATCCCCACCGTGTGCCCATCAAGGGGGGCTTTGTTCAGTTCTTGGCTAAGAACATTTGCATTACTTCAAACTCTCCTGTTTCCCAGTGGTACAAATTCGAGACATTTGATCCAACTGCTCTTATGAGGCGGATCAATGTTTATAAAGTGTGGTGCCATTCTACCAATGCATTTATTGATTTTAATGCTTGCCCTGCTTACAACCCAACTGTCCCTTACAATTACTGAATAAAGAAACAGTTTGAATGAATACTTGTTTTTTATTGAATACAAAATGGCGGTGCATACACAAAATGGCGGCTTAGGGAACGAGCCGTTAGGCGAAGTGACCAATTACTCCTGGCGGACCCGCCAGCTTGCACAGATGGGAAAGCTTTTATCCTGAAAATCCTTCATCTCCGATTAGCATTTAGCATGAGGCTAATAGATCAATTACTATAGAGGTGAATTTAGCAGCGATATGATATGATGATGCAAACCGGAACCTACTGATTTCGACACTACAACTATAGACGTTGAGATATTATTATTGTGGAATTTGAAATAAAGGTACAGTTTATTTGAGTACGTTATTGTTTAGCATGTGTCAACATCAGGAACGACCGGAAACCGAACTGCCGTGATGTATTGCCTGTATTTTTTGGAGTATTGATTACAGCGTTTAGAATGTGTTAAATGAAAAGTTATGAAAGAGTTAAGGAAGAGAAAAGGCGTGTTTAGATGTTTAGATATATATTGAATGTACAATGTCTGTATCCTCTGATATGCGTAACAACGGACATTGTAAGTGGAGAGCCGGCCCGCAGGGAGGAGCCAGCAGAGGATATATATAAACAGCGCGACCTGAAGTGTTAGGTCTCTTTCTTCACTACCAGAGCCAGAGACACAGCTGTTTTTTCTGTCGGACAACATCCTGTTTGTGAACATAACCGTGCCATTATTTTTTAATTAAAGTACCAATTTGAAACAATTTCAGAGACTCCATTTAGTCTCCTTTTAAGCTTCTCACCCGGGACACGAGAATAACCGACACCGATAACACTACCTGGTTTTGTTCATTCTCTTCGGCTGATCTTAGGTGGGCAAATCTACTTGACGCTATTTTAAAACAGGAAGGTAGAACACAGACCGCTGAAGATTTAGATTGGGCAGACAGATGTGAACTCTTGCGTCGTAATCCTGTGACAGCGGCGAGGATGTTTGACTATAGATGGAATTGTTTTTTGAACGAAGTTCTTAGGTCCCCTTCACACCCGATTGGCAAGATTGTAGACTATTTCTATCGCGTGGAATTTCAGCAGCGTGGCTCCCCTCATGTGCATTGCTTGTTTTGGATTGAGAATGCACCCACAATTGATAATACAGATGAAGAGGTGATTAAATTCATCGACACATATGTGACATGTGAAGTGACATCTGTGCAACAGCATTCCCAAAGACACTCTAAAACGTGTAAGAAAAAAAACACTGTTTGTCGATTGAATTTCCCCAGGCCAGCTACTAAAAGTACATTTATATGTCGCAGCAGTGAAGATGAATGCTTAGCAGAATGTAAATGTAACTTGACACCATGCGAGTGTTTAAAAGGAGAGTCTATGGCCGGAAAAAAGGAGAAGAAGGAGTTTGCAGTTAAAATTCTGAACTCCGTCAAAAAGGCTCTTTCAGACGAAAATGTAATATTTGAAAGCCTGGAACAATTATTTGAAAGCGTGGGGATTAATCAAGCGATCTTCGAGGCTGCTTACAAATTGGTTGGTAGAAAGACACACGTTGTATTGAGAAGACAAATTGGCGAAGTCTGGATTAATCAATACAACAAACCACCGTTAAAATGCTGGAATGCCAATATGGACATTCAGTATGTGGTCAATGCCGATGCATGTGTTGTCTATATCATTTCCTACATCTCCAAGGCAGAAAAGGAAATGGGATTATTATTGGGTAAAGCACATAAAGAAGCATCACAGCAGGGCAATCTAGATGCCAAGGATGCATTTAAAAAGTTAGGGAGTGTGTATTTACACAACCGAGATGTGTGTGCCCAAGAGGCAGTCTACAGATTGACAGACATGCCCCTGAAGACATGCTCACGCCTGGTCCAATTGGTGCCAACAGGGAAACATACAGTTAAAATAAGTAGGCCATTACGTGTGTTAAAACAGATGGCAGATTCAAACAGTCTAACCACAGACAACATGTGGATGACTGGTTTTGTTGACCGTTACAAAAATCGGCCAAATGATGCAGTTTTTAATAATATGTGTTTGGCAACATTCGCATCCGAATACAGGGTTATGCCACAGAGTGAAAGTTCCAAAAATGCCATCGAACTCCAAAATCAGTTTGGGTTTATTATTAAAAGAACGCGAACAAAACCAGCAGTTGTGCGTTATGCAAAATGTTCAAAAACAAAGTCTCCGGAATTATTTTTCTACAGCAATTTTCAATTGTTTCTGCCGTATCGTATCGATGAGCAGTTAAAGCCACACACTTGGGAAACGTGTGAAGATTTTTACATGAGCGGTCGAGTTATGTTTGCTGATGGATCTAGACAGCTGGTGAAATCAGTGGTCGACGCAAATAGAGCTCTGTTTGAACTTGATTCGGATGAATTACAAAGAATCCAAGTCTTTAGACGGTAATGTAGATTTCGAAGACGCTTGGTGTGACCTGTGCCCCGAACAGGAATTGGAAAATCTTCAATGCCAAGAAGAGCGGGGAAAAAATTGAAACCGTAGACGGGGAGCAAATAGACGCTATTCCCGATCTTGCCGTTACTAGTCGGCAAATTGGCCATTTGGAAAAGACAAAGAATATTTTGAGCAGAAGCGAAGGGCTGAAATTAGTTCGGTCTCTAAACGAAACCCAGATGTCTATTTTCTATCAAATACGACAATGGTGTTTAGACAAAATCTCGGGGGGAAATCCGGACCCGTTTCACGTATTTATAACAGGCGGTGCTCGGACAGGAAAGAGCCATTTGATCAAGGCTCTGCAGTATGAGACAACCAGGTTGCTCTCATCACTTTGTGACCACCCTGATTCTGTGTGGGTGTTGTTGACGGCCCCAACTGGAATTGCTGCATACAATTTAGACGCAGCAACTATCCATAACACGCTTAGCATTGGCGTTAATTAAAAATTACCCTACACACCCTTAGGCGAGGAAAAAATAAATAGTCTGCGTGCCAAATATAGAAATGTGCAAATTGTAATTGTCGATGAAATATCCATGGTCGGTCACAAACTCACGGCATATATTCACGGCAGATTGCGTCAAATTAAACAATGTATTGATTGTTCCCCGTTTGGTAAAGTTAGTGTGATAGTTGTTGGAGATGTTTTCCAGCTGCCACCAGTGAAAGGAAATGCCTTGTATGTGGAGAAAGTAGGATTTAACCTGAGGCACAACCTATTCAGTGTTGTAGAGCTTAAAACAAAAGTCAGGCAGAAAGATATTGTTTTTGCGGAACTGCTAAATAGGTTGAGAACACGCTCAGAAGAAACAGCATTGTCAGCTCGTGACATTGATTTGTTGAAGAGCTGAAACGGGGGAAGAAAGTTCAGCATTACACATTTCCCCCACAAACACTCAGGATCATAATCTTGTGCAACTGTTGAGAACATGCCGGAACATGTAGAAACAGAAGCTCAGGATACTGGCCATAGCAGACGCACTGGAGAACTGGAGTTGAAACATGGACATCACACCAACATCCATCAAACATGTTTAGCAGAACGTTTGGTTCTTGAGGAAAATGCTCGTGTAATGTTGACCAACAAATATAGACGTGACGGATGGGCTTGTAAACGGGGTATGCGGCACGGTGAGACAGTTATGTCTGTGTACGTCCATTTTGACGATGACAGAGTCGGGGCACAGCGCAGGAAAGACTCTGCAAATGCATCAAGTGAACTGCACACCACTTTTTCCAGAAGAGGACAGAGTCACCGTGAAAGGTGGGTTGCGTCGCCAATTTCCCCTTAAGCTGGCTTGGGCTTGTCCAGTACATACGGTGCAAGGGATAACTGTCGATAGAGCTGTGGTGTCACCTGCTGGACAGGCGTATGTTGCATTAAGTCGTGTTACACATGTGTCAGGCTGAATCATTCAAGATTTTAAACCTAATGCCATCTTTTGTAAAACAAATGTTACGCAAGCGATTCAGTGCACGCCTCAGTTTCTGCGTGAAGATAGGATCCACCCCAAATCGCACACAGACACTTTTACTGTGGTTTTGACAAATGTATTGCTGTCTCAGAGACATGGCTGCCTGCCGTCTCATCATTTCACGACATTAACATCACTGGTTATACATTTGCTCGTTGTTCTCGAAGTGCATCTCACAGCAGCGAGAACCCAGCATTGGTTGCTCTGCCAGACCAGCAACATGGTGGTATTGGCATATATAGTGCAAACAGTATTGAATGTAGTATTCTTCAAGTGCCAGATGTACATTTAGAATGTATAGTGGACAACTGTTTGTCTCACAACATATTAATTGCGGTAATTTATAGTCCACCATCATATCCCATGTCTTGCTTAAAGAACATTTAGGCAAATTACTTGATTTGTTTGATCTATTCGGCGACACGATTGCTGTGATGGGTGATTTCAATGATGACATTTTAATAACATCAACCATTTGCAAATGTGTAACAGGCAAAGGGTATGTGCCGCAAGTCACACAACCCACTACCGAGAAGGCACATGAATTGACCATGTATATGTGAAAACAACACGGTACGATGTAGAATCAACTGTGTTGCACAACTGCTGAGGTAGAGTAACTTCAGACGTCTAGCAAATGTAGGTTTAAATTCTGTGTTTTTCTTCACCTTGTGTTTCATCGTGCCAAATGATGCGCTTTCTTCAATCAAGCGTCCCCCCTGGTTTAATTTGGTATGTTTTTAGGGATCATCCCTCAAGTTCATCGTCTTCAAAGCCCCTTCCTCATTGAAAGTTATCCTCATCTACCGGCCCCCTGAACCACATCCCTCCTTCCTCTCACTTAACTCCTCAAACTAGCTTCATCCTCCCTGCTTTTCGACCTGAACATGACTATCGAGTCGCCCACCTGCGAGCTGTCATTCTGATTCTCCACTGTAATAGACCATGTTACTGTCACCCAACACTTCACCTTCCCGACCCATGCCAAAAGACACATCCTCGACCTCGTCTTCTATACAAACCTCCCTGTACCTTGGCCTAATGTTTAGCCCCACCCTTTCCCTCGATCCTATCATCTGCCAAGTAATGAAAACCAAATTTCACCAGCTCCGCAAAGATCTGTCTGTAATGTGTTTGTGTCTTCATGTGTGCAGACCGGAGTGACGCAGGCACCCAGACGGAGAAGGAGGACATTTTTGAGGACATGGAGTGATTTTTTTTTATTGTATAAATGTTGTTAATAAATGTGTTCATTTAATTGGTTTCACGTAGTTGTTGATTTACAGTTGACAGTTCATTCTCAGTGTCTGTCTGTAATTATAATTAAGAATGTTAAGAGGGTTGTTGTAAATAATAACAATAGCATTAGTAATAATGAGGAACAGCATTATTTATGATACACCTTTTTGGATTGGCTCTTGCTTCCAAAATGGCCATCTTTTAATTTATTTATTAATATAAATAATAAAGTCCCATAACTTCAGTTGGGAACAGAGACCACACCTTATCTCCAAGGCATTTCCCCATCCAATAGGTGTGCTGTGTGTGTATAACCCTTTCTCCGGTCTGTTACTCCCTCTTTCAGCACAAGAACCAGAGGGGGGTTCAGTGGAGCCTGAATACCTGCACTGAGACCCTCACCCTGCACCCTGAGTCTCAACTCTCAGTGTTTTTCAAGCCTTTCCCTGTTTTTTTGTATTAAACAAACATTAAGCTTTCCCAATGGTGTGGTTTTCGTTTTGTGAAAAAGTGCAAATGCAGTGTTTGTATATAAATCACATATTTTGTTGCTGTTGGTCGTGAAATTGCTCCTGCTGACTTGAGCCAGCCATTTCTTCTTCCGCTCTGTGTCAGTGGGGAAGCCGTACATTCGTACTCCTTTCTCGGAGCGATTTGAGCATCCCCAGGCAGCACAGCAAACCATGGTGGCGACGAGGAGGCAGCACAGCAAACAATGGTGGCGACTAGGAGGCAGCACAGCAAACCATGGTGGCGACTAGGAGGCAGCACAGCACACCAAGACAACACGGAGGAAAAGGCACCGACAAACTGCATGATATGCTATTCATTGTTTATTGAATCCCATGTATTTGCAATGGATGTTCCTGAAACAACACATTTAACATCATCATCATGCTGCTGCTAGTCCTTTGATAGTCACCTGTTGGTCTTTAGATAACTTGTGTCCTCAATTACCATGTTGTATTGAGTTGTTGTATAAATATTGCAAATCAAAACCTTTATTCACTAATAATGACCAGAAATCGTAGTTCTATCTCCTGTTATCAATGCATTCACATCGCCCGCCATGAACTTCCGGGGAACGATCCTCGTCTACATGAACCACGTGACGATAACCGTTTTTGGACTTCCGTTGCCGTAACTCTTCTATCTATATGGCGCTGCCCAGTACGTCGACCGCGGGGGCAATGCTGGTAGATCGCGAGTCATTCATAAAAAATAAAATCCAGCTCCGTTAAAATAGACAAAACAGGTTTTGATCCCTCCTCCCTGCCACTTAATTCAGGAGTTTACTTGATTGACAGAAAAAGCGACCCATCGCTTTCCAGTCTGTTAAGGTGGGGTAGGTAAGTTTGAGAAACCGGCTCGAGATCGCTAGAATTTGAAAATACACAACCGGAGAAAATCTGCCACTTCCTTATAGAGCCCCTCCTCCAACACACACAAACGCGCACATGACCAATGAGGGCACGAGATAAGTTTGTGCCCCGATGGAAGGCTGACAGGCAGGTAGGCCATCCAATCCGTTTAGCCGGGCCGGCTAAACGGATTGGATGGCAGTATTACGGCTTCTACAGATTACATTTTTTTATGGATTTTTTGTCAAAGCACTTCAGATATTCCTTGCTATCGGGATGCTAAGAGCATTCCATGGAATATAACAAAAAGTGTATCTCGAGCCGGTTTCTGAAACTTACCTACCCCACCTTTAACCCAGAATGCAAAGCGATACAAAATCAGTCAAGTGCCGGGAAAACTCAAATTAAGTTAAAGAGACAAACAAGAGAGAAACAACAAAATCAGTGCGGGACCGAGCAAGAAGCTAAAGACCACTTCCACCCAGAATGGGAGGAAGAATATTTTGTTGTGATGTCACATTCAAAGGTTATTTGCCTTATTTGTAAAGCAAGGTAACGTGGAGAGGCATTATCGGAGTGTTCACAAGGCATAGCAGCTACTTCCCTCCGAGTAGCGAGTTGAGAAAGAGAAAGGTCATGTATTATTGCTACACAAACATTATCTCGCAGTCTTAGTGTCGCCAACTCGTTTCTAACATGCAAAAAGACAAAACAAATGCGTCTATGGTCGGTGTATTTCTGATCTTTACAATCGAGACGAGACAATGCTCGTTGCCAAGAGTTTTTAGCATGTAAGGGCGGAAACTCGAGCAATTTGTCTAAACATTTATCAAAAGTGCTCCACATCCAGACGGAGGAATGCACCGGGTTCGACTGTCTTTCTAGCAGCTCTGTAGCCCCGTCCACGAGTAACGTTTCCACGTCAGGTGTTCTGTATGCTAGCAGCAACACACGGAGTTAACTCAATGATACAAACATGGGTTAATGATTAGAGGAAACTGAGTTATTTAGTTTGTTAAAGTTTCAGCTATTCCGTTTCCAGTTCTGTCATCAGATTATTTAATACGATTTGTTAAAACAGCGTTTCTCAACGAATGGACGCGATGAACGGGAGATTATATTTTTTTTATTTATCGAATCGAACCTGGGTCCTCACGGGCGGTAGTGGATTATTACAGCCGGAGCCTCGCAACGGTGGTGGACTTTCATAGCACCGCTGCACTGGACCTGCTGGACAATCTCCCCCAGGATAGCCCTGCAAGGTGATCAAATCCAAGCAGTGTGTATTATAGGAACATGTAGCTGTGCGTGTTCAGCATTCAGGAGGATCTGCAGCTATACGCGTGAGCACGAGAGATGCATTGGCTGCGCTGCATCAGGACAGAGTGAGCCGGAAAGGGCTTCCACACGCTGTTTATATAGAGGTGTGGGAGGGGCTTATTTCCCATGTAACTTTCGTGAAGCCTCCGTATGTCACGGTGAGCAGGTGAGTATCCATAGTTTTTTCTTAATCCTGTTTTTGACCCCAATAAAATGTTCATTCCAAATTGTTATGTTGTCTCTGTATTTATTTACAATTCCCGTGTTCTCTAAAGTGGGCCTCCATTTAATTATTTCAGGCGTGAAGAGGAGTACTGTTCTGAACAGTTTAAAAGTGTCAGACATAGGCCGCGGCCGCCTTGTTGCAATTGCACTGGTTTCAGTTGGCTTCAATTCGTTTTATATCGTCAGCCATAATGACTAACATTATGAAACCAAATAAATGCACGTGATTGTTGCATAACAAGATGATAACGCTCCGTTTTTAATAAGTCACGTTTTTTGGGAGGGGCGGAGGACCATCTAATTAATGCGTCTACATGAATATAATTAAATGGAATGAACGGCATAATTTAGGCATTGTATTTCCTGGATTAGGCTACCTTCGTTTTAAAATATACTATCCAAATTTCACATCGGAAATGGCCAACAATTATCACTTTAAACGCCACAGGTTAGGCTACTTGATTATTATTATTATGTAATTATTAACATCCAACGCTTTTTGAGCCAAATACGCAACTGTTATCCTTGGGGTCGATTTGACCCATTCAATGTTTAACGTATCTAAAAAAATGGTTCACATTATTTTTTTTGCTTAGTATGTCATGACTTTTCCTAATTCAGTGAGGACTAATGGGTAAACATAACATTAACATGAAGATCTTTTTTTTTTAAATGTCCTGTATGCACTTTGTACGCATCAGTGTTCCTTAGGGTCATTTTGACTCCAGGCTGTTTTAGTAGTATAACACATATACACATTTCAACATTTTACACATGTTTGTGTTGATTGTGTAGGATGATATTGAGGTGACTATTACATGCACATGTATCATTGTAAAACAAAACTACCCTCTGATTTAGTTATTGGTGCTTTAACAACATCAAAAAGATCTACTTTAACATTTTATTTCAATCAGTGAGATTGTCTGGTGATTTATACATGTTTCAGTCACATAATAGGAACTCTGGATGTATAAGGGGTCTGTAGGGGGAAGGTTGGGTAATGTTTATTTAAATGGTTATTTAGGTAGTCAAGATACCTAAAGCACCAGAGACATACATTTTGGCTAACATTTGGAATATGAGTTCCTTTCTTTGAGGGCTCTTTTATGTTAATATGTTATAAACATGTAAATTGTGTATTTTTATAATAAAATATGTTTTAAAAAGGGAGTGCGGTCGTCTTTCCACCAGAAGGTTGTGGGTTCGATCCCAGCCCGTGCAGCCAACATGTCGATGTATCCTTGGGCAAGATACTGAACCCTGAGTTGCTCCCGATGGCCAACGGTGTGTGAATGTTAGGTCCTAGAGTAAGGTGCACTGCTCTGTGTGAATGGGTGAATGACATGTAGCATGTAAAGCGCTTTGAGGGGTCGTAAAGACTGGATAAAGCGCTATATAAGTACAGTCCATTTATTAGTATTATTGTGTTTTTTTAATATGCAGTCTTCCACAACACATCTGCCTTTGGAGGATGGGGTGATTTCCACCAATGCTGTCTGTCTGGTAAGTTTCATATTGTCTAAGTATACTATCAATTATGTTGATTTGGATGATTTTAATTGTTGTCTTAGAACCACAATAGTGCTATTTCAAATCATGTCCTGATAATATGACACGGTGTGTTACTTATTTTATGTTCTTAGGATATTCAACAAGCTATTAGAGATCGGTGCAACAAGACCACAGCAGCCAAGTACACCAACGCCCTGATGCATGGTCTGAACTCCACACGGGCTATGGCTGCTCTCAGCGTGACTGGGCTTGGGTCATCGAGCAGGGGGAGACACGACCATCCCTTCCTTCTGCTGAACTCACAAAGATTGTTTGTCGGCGCTTCTGGCGATTTCCTCTTTCCTCGGAGGACGGGACCCAGCAGCTTCGACTGAAGGCCGTCTCCAACTGCTAAATGTACGAGCGTTGTTCGGTGAAGTTAGCCGACATGGGAATCTTCCACAGCGCAAACTCATGCCGGGACAAAATAAAGAAACTAAAGCAGGACTACAAAAAAATAAAAGACCAAAACAACAAGAGTGGTAACGGCCGGAAGACCAGTAAATGGTACGATCGATTGGATGCTCTGCTCGGCCACAGACCCTCATTCTCCGGCACGGCATCGACCATCGATTCGGGCGCGCTGGTGTGGGAGGCCGCTGAAACGGCGGATTCAGTGGCCTGTGAATTGTACGACGACGACGGAGGTAAAATAAAATACATGCACTGCACTGTTTTAATCTGCACAATACTGGTCTCAGATGGACTTGTATTTGCTCAGTAGATTGAGCTAGCCATGCTAGGCTGAACTGGCTAACAGTGTTAGCTAGTGATGTTACGTATTGCTCTATCAAGTTCTGGCTCCCCTCTGGATAGGTACATGCACTCTAGTGGATATGAATCCAGCAGTCACTGTCCTCACGCCCATAATGTACACGACACATCATTACCCAGAGTTCCAACACCCCGACCACCACAAGGTAAAAAGAGATCTGTCGTCCGCTGGAGCTAAATTAATGGGCGACCTGTTCCCATGGTGGGGTACAGTAAACAATGCCCATAAAATAGATACCTTACACGTCCGGCTAGAGAACCTCACTTACGAGACGACGCAAGGCTTCCAGGCATTGCCCCCATTCATAATAGCCTCTAGGAACATGCTCATGCAGCACCAATTTGCTCTTGACCTTTTGTTCGCCTCAAAAGGTGGCCTGTGTCATGTGATCGGTGACTCCTGTTGCACTTACATTCCCGACGCCACCAAGAACATCACTGACACCGTGCTGCATCTCAACGACCTGTTAGTCGACATGAAAGCGGATGACGCTGGGACTGGTGGTCCTGGCTTACACCAGGCGGGTGGGAAGCATGGCTGGCTAGGATAGTGACACCCCTGGCGATCATTTTTGGCCTATTAATCAGTTGTACCTGTTTGATTATCCCAATACTGAAGAAATGCGTTTCCAGCATGGTATCCCTCAGCTTTCGTTCAGTATACTGCTATTCCATTACACGACAATCCTTTGCGCCACAGTGAGATAGACCAGCTAGAATCAGAAGAGTCTGATTCCGACACTACAATATAATCATGTGTACCCTCCTCTCTTATGCTTACATTATATTGGAGTCTGTCCTCCACAAAAACAGCCAGTTTGCTATGATATATTTGTGATGTGTTTACTGAAACCAGCGATGGAGTGTATTCATTGATGTGTTATATCAGTCTATCCTGTCATTTGTTTTTTTATTGATCAACTATGATCAAAAGGGGAGAATGTAGTGGACATTTTTATTATATCCTTATATGCTTAAACCAAATGCTTCTCATTTCCTGAGATGTGCTGTTTTCTTCTATCTACTCTACTTTGGGTTTATTCCCAAGCGCTTCAAGGCCACAGAGCTGCTTTGGCTACTGGGTTGAGACTCACACACAGTCACACAAGAACTTCCCTACTCTGGGAACCGTTATGCTATCTACCGCTCAAGGACAGATGTCTAATAACAATGTGACCGTGTGATGACAGATTTCTAACCTTCTCACTCTTTCCTGTATATAAGCTACCATATTGTATGGTGCACACTCACGCAGACTATCCTATGCTCTGTGAGACCTGTGTCTATTTTTATTGTATCTTATGTATTTGAAGCTTCAAATAAATAACCAGAAAGACAACTCTGTCTGATTCACCATTTATTTGTTTTAATCACTTTGACTTGTACTCTCCACAGAGTTGGGTCTCAGATTTCCATAACACCAACAACCCTGCATTCTTGGAACGCAATGCCCTAGTAGGACAGTAGGGTATAATGAGTTCTTTAAGGTAAGATGGCGCCTGCCCATTAAGGGCTTTGTAGGCGAGAAGAAGAATTTTAAATGCTATCCTGTGTTCTATAGGGAGCCAGTGTAAGGCAGCCAGAACAGGAGTAATGTGGTCCCTTCTCCTAACTCTGGTTAGTACACGAGCTGCAGCATTTTGAATCAGCTGAAGCCACTTGACTGACTTCTTGGTACTCCCTGATAATAAAGAGTTACAATAATCCAGCCTAGAAGTAACAAATGCATGGACTAGTTTCTCTGCATCGTTTTGAGGCAAGATATGCCTGATCTTTGCAATGTTACGTAGATGGAAGTAGGCGGTCCTTGAAATTGATTTTATGTGGGCGTTAAAGGATAAATCCTGATCAAATATAACACCAAGATTCCTTACAGTCTCACTGGAGGCCAAATTAATGCCATCCATAGTTAGTATATCTTTAGATCATTTGTTTCGTAGATTCTTCGGGCCAAGTACAATAACTTCAGTTTTGGTCGTGTTTAACATCAAAAGGTTTAAGGTCATCCACGTTTTTAAGTCCTTGAGGCAGTCTTGAATTTCATCAGAGATATTCAATCAGAAAGAGAATGATGGCGTCTGATCCAGCCAGAATCGTTGACTTGTTTGCATAAATAGGTTGCATTGTATGGACCCTCACTGTAGCTTTCCAGTAGATAGTTGACCGAGTTGTCCACCCTGGTTGTGATTCTTGTAGGTCCTAGATATCATTTCTGATGGACAAACTTTTAGAACATTCCATGTCTGATTTCCCCCTAAAACTGGGTTTTTCCCACTGGGTACAGCAGATTTGATCACATTTTCGGAAGACCCATAATAAATTATTGAAAGATCCAAACTTCATGACTTTTTCTTTGTTACAAAGTATATGCTCCAGTCACAGAAAGATAAGAGTTCCAAATTAATGGAAACTCAAGACTGCCATGACATACATGTGCTTTAAAAGTGTGTTTAAACGTTTGACCACAACTGTAAGTTATACCTTGTGTGGATGCGCATGTTAAGTAACAAAATCCTGATGAGCAGATTACCTAGTGTGAATGATGGCTTGTGTTTCAAAGTGCTTTGAGAACAAAGACAGACAAGAAAAATCACTAGATCAATGCAGACCGTTTAATGTTACACAGAAGAGTTAATCAAAGTCATGACAGGAAAACTGTTCAACAACATCAACACGTGTACATCCAGGCGTAGGTGATGTTAACTTCCTGGGACGAAAGCAACAACAATGAATTTACAATGTGTTGAATTGACATTAAATAAATGTTGCTAAAACAGTCATTAAGTATTTAGGCAAGATTAAATATTTTTGTTTCGGAAAAGAAGCAGAAACTTAAAAATGTAGTGGACTTGACTATGACTAATTATTCCACATTCAGAAGAAAATATATTCCATTTATTTTGCTTCCGTCCCAGTGACTTCCACCTCACAGAGTGCAAGGGATTTGTTACTTCCACGAATCACAATGGTTACATACCGGCCTTTCATTCCATTGCACTTAAACGTTCTGGAGGTCCCAGCTTTGATGGATGAGATAACGGCACATCTAATGAAAAAAAGATATAACAGAATTAGAAGAAAAGCTGTTAAAATAGGAAATCTTTGCTTAGATCTCCCAAACTGTTATTTTCAAGAAACTGAATCATACCACTGTGTTATAAAAGATATGCTGCATGAGTATTTACATGGGATTAGGTCGGCCCTTGAGGGAATTTCCAACACGGATCTGAGCACCATTGATCCTATCGGAGCAACAATCTTTCCTGTTGGTGATGGTGACAGTGTTGATCCTATATGTCTTTTGAAGGTCCAGTCTCCACCATGGGTTTCGTTGTATTCTCGTTTGGGTACAGGATCCCTGGTTATATACGCTGGCACGATTTCCATCTATGGCCCTGGCAGGATAGCCTCTGGAAGCAATTGAGGACTGAGTCACTTTTCCACCTTTGGCAATATTAGAAGGACCTGGAAAAAGTAACATTTGTTAATAAACATAGTTTGAGAAAGTCACAGAAGTCTTAAATGTGGTTATCTGACCAAAGTAAAAAAAAAGAAAAACAGGAATTATAACATTTGATTTAACTTCAAATGTGGCCCTTTGCTCAAATTCAATATGGAACCCTTTATCTTGAACACATGATCGGTTGCAGCAGTGTTACCTGGAGGCTGACCAGTGACTTCCACCTCACAGAGTGTCAGGTATTCTGCTCTTCCACGAATCACAATGGTTACATACCGGCCTTCCATTCCATTGCACTTAAACGTTCTGGAGGTCCCAGCTTTGATGGATGAGATAACAGCACATCTAATGAAAAAAATATATAACAGAATTAGAAGAAAAACTGTTAAAAGAGGAAATCTTTGCTGAGATCTCCCAAACTGTTATTTTCAAGAAACTGAATCATTCCACTGTGTTATAAAAGATATGCTGCATGAGTATTTACATGGGATTAGGTCGGCCCTTGAGGGAATTTCCAACACGGATCTCAGCACCATTGATCCTATCGGAGCAACAATCTTTCCTGTTGGTGATGGTGACAGTGTTGATCCTATATGTCTTTTGAAGGTCCAGTCTCCACCATGGGTTTCGTTGTTTTCTCGTTTGGGTACAGGATCTCTGGTTATATACGCTGGCACGATTTCCATCTATGGCCCTTTTAGGATAGCCATAGTAAGCAATTGAGGACTGAGTCACTTTTCCACCTTTAGCAATATTAGAAGTACCTGGAAAAAGTAACAATTATTGTTAATAAACATAGTTTGAGAAAGTCACAGAAGTCTTAAATGTGGTTATCTGATAAAAAAAGAAGAAAAACAGGAATTATGATATTTGATTGATCAAATAACTAGGGCCAAGAAAGGGTGGGTGGAGCGGGTCTGGAGGACGTGTCTCGGGCGGACGACCCGGGGGCAAGGCAGAGACCAAGGAGGGGGTTTCGGGCGGACGGCCCGGGGGCAAGGCAGAGTTCAAAAAGGGGCAAAGGCCACAGCGGGCGAACTCAGGGGGCCGAGCATGAGGGCGAAGGCAGCGGCAGGAAGAGTCAGGGGGCCGGGCCCGAGGACGAAGACGGCGGCTCTCAGGGGGCCGGGCTCTCAGGGGGCCGGGCTCTCAGGGGGCCGGGCTCGAGGGCGAAGACCGCGGCTCTCAGGGGGCCGGGCTCGAGGGCGAAGACCAGACAGCTCCGGAGGCCGGACAGGACCCGGTGTCGGCCGAAGAGGAACCGGAGCCAGTGGGACAGGCTTCGGCAGGATCCCCTAAGGAAGAGGACCAGGAGTTGGCAGGACGCCCGGCGAGACAGGTGATGGTGGGGCCTCCAACGGAACAGGACAAGGGGTTGGCAGGACCCCCGGCAGAAGAGTTGTTGGCGGGACCCCCAGAGGAACAGGACATAGGATTGGCAGGACCCCCGGCAGGAGAGTAGTCGGCGGGACCTCCAACGGAACAGGACATAGGGTTGGCAGGACGCCCGGCAGGAGAGTAGTCGGCGGGACCTCTAACGGCACAGGACACAGGGTTGGCAGGACGCCCGGCAGGAGAGTAGTCGGCGGGACCTCTAATGGCACAGGACACAGGGTTGGCAGGACCCCCGGCAGAAGAGTATTCGGCGGGACCTCCAACGGGACAGGACATAGGGTTGGCAGGACCCCCGGCAGAAGAGTAGTCTGCGGGACCTCCAACGGCACAGGACACAGGGTTGGCAGGACCCCCGGCAGAAGAGTAGTCTGCGGGACTCCCAACGGGACAGGACATGGAGTTGGCAGAACCCCCGGCAGGAGAGCAGTCGGCGGGATCCCCAACGGGACAGGACATGGAGTTGGCAGGACCCCCAGCGGAACCTTCAACGGCACTTGAGTAGGGACTTGAGTGGGGACTCGAGAGAGGACCTGAGAGGGAACTCGAGAGTTGACTTGAGAGGTGACTTGAGCGGGGACTCGATATGGAACTCGAGAGGAGACTCGAGAGGGAACTCGAGAGGTGACTTGAGAGAGAACTCGAGAGGTGACTGGAAAGGGAACTCGAGAAGAGACTCGAGAGAGGGCTTGAGAGGGGAACCGAGAGGAGATCCGAGAGGGGACTCAAGAAGAGACTCGAAAGGGGACCTGAGAAGGAACTTGAGAGGGTACTCGAGAGAGAACTCGAGAGGAGACTAGAGAGGAAACTTGAGAGGGGACTCGGGTAGGAACTTGAGAGGAGACTTGAGAGGGAACTTGTGTCTGTTGGTACGCCGACAGGACACGGGGAGCTGGCATCGGCTGGAGAGCCAACAAGAGACGAGGTGCTGGAGTTAGCCGGTACGCCGACAGGACTCGGGGAGCTGGCGTTGGCCGCTATGCCGACAGGACTCGGGGAGCTGGCGTCGGCTGGAGAGCCAACAGGAGACGAGGTGCTGGAGTCGGCCGGTACGCCGACAGGACCCGGGGAGCTGGCGTCGACCGGTAAGCCAGTCCTGGAGGCGAAACTGGAGTCGGGACCATGGCTACTGGGGCCGGTACTGAAGCCGGAACCATGGCTGCTGTGGCCAGGACTGGGGCTGGAACCATGGCTGTGTGGGCCGGTTCTGTAGCCGGAACCATGGCTGCTGGGCACAGAACCGGAACACGGAACCATGGCTGTGTGGGATGGTACTGGAGCATGGAACCATGGCTGTATGGGCCGGCACTGGAGCATGGAACCATGGCTGCTGGGGCCGGAACCAGGGCCGGAACCATGGCCGCTGGGGCCAGAATTGGGGCCGGAACTATGGCTGTTGGGACCGGCACTGGAGCCAGAGCCGCTGGAGTACGGGCTGGAATCCTGGCCTTGCATCTTCCAGAGACCTTTTGGAGGCTCCGTGGACCTCCAAACGCCAGACGGGTTCCTGAGAAAAGCTCTAAGGCTGGAAATGGAGCCGCTGGAACCGGAACAGAGGCCTGGACCATGGCTGTGTGGGCCAGGTAATCGAGCAAGGAAACATAGCTCTGCCGGCCGGTACTGGTGCATGGATCCATGGATGTGGAAACCGGAACTGAAGCCAGGATCATGGCGGTTGGAGCACGAGCTGGAATCCTCGCCCTGCGTCTCCTAGAGGCTTTTTGGAGACTCCGTGGACCTCCAACAGGACAGTAGTCGGATCCCAGGAAAGGGTTAGAAGCTTGTGACAAGTCTTCAGGGCTACTTATAAAAGTTTGTAGCCACTCAGGCAACAAGCTCCTGAGCCAGGGATTGAGAGCAACCTCCCAGCGTGCCTCCTTCAAAGCAGCCTCTTTACCCCGTCTAGATAATGCGTTCTTCCAGGTGTAAAAAATGTGCTCCAGAGAGTACCCAAGACATTCCGCCTGTGGGGCCAAAACATTAAAATCTGCTGAGTCCAAATTTGGTCGGTTCATTCTATTACAAATGGGTGAAGCAGGTAGGACTCAAATGCAGAATTTAACGAAAAGCGAGCTTTATTAAATAATAAAAGCTGTGGAAAAAATCAGTATCCAAAATATCCAAAACAAACGAGCAGCACAAGGAACACAGACCGTGGAATAACATGGAGGGGAAACAATGAACCAACATGGAACACAGGGGAAGACTAGACTAAATACACAGAAGGGTAATCACAAGACAAGACACAGCTGGGCAGGGGAGGGAGAAACACAAGGGCAACAGGTGAACACAATCAGACACACCAGGGAAACTAACGACAGGGAGGAGGACCAGACAAAACACAAGGAGGAAGACAAAACACTGAATGAACAGACTTAAAAAACCCATAACCAGACAGACAACACTAAAACCGTGACATAAACCTGGGAGTGTGACAAATTAAAATTGCTGCCATTGAAAGCAATTGAGGACTGAGTCACTTTTCCACCTTTAGCAATATTAATAGTGCCTGAAAAAAGTAACAACATTAGTTATTAAATATGGTTTAAGGAAGGCAGAGACGTTTTAAATGGGTTTATCTGACCAAAGTTAAAGGAAAATACAGGCAGTTTGCTTATTTCATTTAACTTCAAATATGACTGTTTGCTCAAATGGGACCCTTTATCCTGAACAAATGATCAGTTGCAGCAGTGTTACCTGAAGCCTGACTGGTGACTTCCGCCTAACAGAATGTCTGTACCTATCCGTCTTAAATCATCGACTGGACACTTTGTGTCGCTGTATGGTTTTTAAATCACTTTTGTGTGTGTGTGTTTATTATTGAAGATATATTACATATATCTGAAAAACAGGAATTTTGGAACATTATTGAGAACATTTGATTGAAACATTTAAAGACTATACTCACCAACATCACCATATGTCAGTCCGAGAAAAGCCAACAAGGCAAAGAACACAACTGAAGTCATCGTCCCGTGAAGATCGATCTTCTTTCTCTAGTTTGCTCTAGTGGAAAGTATACATTACAGTTCTCTTAGTTTCCAGTTGGAGCGTTGCATATTGTTAGATGCAATTCCTCAAAATCAATACTGCCACTAAAATCAATGCTGCCACTAATATTGACAAACATTTATTCCCTGAGCATTTTTCCTTCAAAGAATAACACCATTATACAAAACAACAGTGGCGTCATGCTGAGGATCATCTCACACTACTATACACCCACGGTCTGACCACATTCACATCATAACCATTTTTAAAAAATGATCTATAACACATCACATCATTATAGAATACAACGATTATTTTCAGTACAAATGGATAACTTCAAGTATAATAAAGTCGATCAGTAAAAGACCTACCTGGAAGCTCTTTCGATCTCTGGAAGCAGCTCTGAACCTTGAAGCAGCTCTGAACCTTGAAGAAGCTCTGAACCTTGAAGCAACTTTGAATCTTTTTGAACGTTTGGCGCAGATCATTATTGACACATTATTATTGACAGATGATTGACGAACACCCTCTGCAAATAATTGTTATTATTTGCATCTCCTGTTATTAGTAGGAAACATCCTGTGTTTTCCCAAAGAAAGGTTAAGGGGGCTGAGCTAGGAGAGCATTATAACGGCATGCAGTACATGGGTTCTGCATATAGAATATCTGTTTCAACTGAAATGTTATACAATAAATAACACATTTACATTCATTAAACTTTGCAACTGATAATAATTGATTCATTTAATATGAGCATCACCAGGGATCGTTTTATCATCATCGCGATAAAGTGTGACTTTTGTTGAATTGGGCAGATTTCAATCAATCAATCAATCAATGTTTATTTATATAGCCCAATATCACAAATGTTACATTTGTCTCAGTGGTCTTCACAGTGTGTACAGAATATCAGTATGACAATATGACACCCTCTGTCCTCAGACCCTCTGTCCTTAGACCCTCACATCGTACAAGGAAACACTTCCAGAGAAAACCCACAGTTTAAAGGGAAAAATGGGAGAAACCTCATGGAGAGCAACAGAGGAGGGATCCCTCTCCCAGGACGGACAGACGTGCAATAGATGCCGTGTGTAAATTGAAAAGATAATACATTTGCAACATAGGTAGTCCAGATGTTTGGAAATGCATGTGTGTATAATAGGAAGATGAATCCACGAGGATATCCATCCAGGACCGATGATCCAGGACCACAGCCACGACTCGCGATCCAGGGCTCGCGATCCAGGACACAGGACCGCAGGATCATCCATGACTCCGGATCCCGGCGTATGTAGACACCAAAAAGAAAGACATTTGGGGAAGCTGGGTTAATCGGAACATGAGAGTACACGGGTATAGACAGAGAGAAGGAAGAAGTAAGATGTCCCCCGACAAACTAAGCCTATATCAGCAAAACTAGGGGCTGAATCTAATCAGCCCTAACTATAAGCTTTATCAAAAAGGGAGGTCTTAAGCGCACTCTTAAAAACGGATAGGGTGTCTGCCGCCCGAACACAAACTGGAAGCTGATTCCACAAATGTGGAGCTTGATAAGAAAAGGCTCTGGCTCCCATTGTACTTTTAGAGACTCTAGGAACAACCAACAACCCTGCATTCTTGGAACGCAATGCCCTAGTAGGACAGTAGGGTATAATGGACCATTATCCATCATCTGAAGTCTGGTGCTGTTTTGACCATTTTCATAGGAGTTACGACAACATCGTGTTTTTTGGCGAGGGATGCGTTTCTATGGAAACGGCATATGGTGATATGTCAGATTTGACGTAGAGCCGTTGAGGCATGGAGAGGTGATATACAGGTGAATATTGGGGGACGATCGGACCGTGTCCAGTGGAGTTACAGCGGCAAAATCATGCAAACATATTATGTAAATAACCCAATTTGTGTTCTGTGAAACTGAAAAGGATATAATACATTATTTTGAAGAAGAGTTGACAGGAAGTTCTTGTTGTTATGGAAACGACATTACGGAGAAAACGTAATATTTTCTACATATAAAGACGGATAAAGTAAAGAACAAAGTCTGAAGATATCAATCAATCCCCCAACAGGTAAGCTGTCTCAAAGCAAAAGGAATGCAGACGGTAACACATATGCTGGTCAGAAGAAAGACTCAACTCGCGGTCCAAACTTTTACAAGTTAAAAATCAGAATTGCATTTAATATTTGTCAGAAAACTACACAACAAAACTAAAAAGGCAAATATGAATGTTTTGTCTTCACTTGTCTTTAATGTAGTAACAAAATAAACGTTAAACAATACAAATGTATAAATAGACATAATATTTTGAGCATCCTTCTGTTGAACTTTGTCAACAGAAGACAGACAACATACACCCTTTTCTGTCAACATAGACGCTATTTGGACAAGTTATTTAAAATAAAGCTTATTTAAACAGAAGCAAGGCAGGACTTTTCCCTGACCTTCATAACAAAAGAGAATATTACTGTGTGCTTTTATCTACCTGACCTGAACAATGAATTGCTCCAAATCATCTCTCTGTAACCTACAGTTGTTTGTTTCTTTGCAGCCAACTAGTTGCTGTGTCTATCTATATACAGACAAATAACATAAGTGTGCATTTCCTACCCAAGATTACTTTAGAATAATATAACATACTTGAGAATGCAATTCCTGAAAAAATTGCTAGTGGGAATGCTTTATGCTGAAAAGCTGACGCTGAAGTACTATGCTGAAATGTAATGTGTAAGAAGAAAGTGAAGAATTTAGAATTGAAATGATACATGAACACTAGGGGCTTGAATGTGTGATGAGAGAAGAAAAAAAGTGAAAATGCTTGGAAAAGCAGCAGAATATTTTAACTGCAAACTTTTGAACTAACTTGATGGCAAATGATCTCTCGCCACAACAACGGCATTTGATGACACCCCATAATACGCTTAGATGTGTTGATGATTGCATCGTTACCAAACCTGTGAAGTTTTGGGCCGTTTGGAGCATTTTCACGGAAGTTATGAAAAAAACGTGTTTCATGACAAGCATGGTGTTGCCATGGCAATGGCATTTGAAGAAATCTCAAAACTGTCACGTAGATGTCTTCACGGCTGGACTGTTAGCACACATGGGAAGTTTGAGCACTTTTTGACAACATTCATAGGAGTTATAGCAATATCATGTTTTAAGGCGAGGGATGCGTTGCCATGGCAACATCTTTTGAGGAAAGCTCACTAATGGTACAAAGATATGTTGAGGGCTGGACCATTATCCATCATCTGAAGTCTGGTGCTGTTTTGACCATTTTCATAGGAGTTACGACAACATCGTGTTTTTTGGCGAGGGATGCGTTTCTATGGAAACGGCATATGGTGATATGTCAGATTTGACGTAGAGCTGTTGAGGCATGGAGAGGTGATATACAGGTGAATATTGGGGGACGATCGGACCGTGTCCAGTGGAGTTACAGCGGCAAAATCATGCAAACATATTATGTAAATAACCCAATTTGTGTTCTGTGAAACTGAAAAGGATATAATACATTATTTTGAAGAAGAGTTGACAGGGAGTTCTTGTTGTTATGGAAACGACATTACGGAGAAAACGTAATATTTTCTACATATAAAGACGGATAAAGTAAAGAACAAAGTCTGAAGATATCAATCAATCAATCTTTATTTGTATAGCCCAATATCACAAATGTTACATTTGTCTCAGTGGTCTTCACAGTGTGTACAGGATATCAGTATGACAATACGACACCCTCTGTCCTTAGACCCTCTGTCCTTAGACCCTCTGTCATTTGACCCTCACATCGTACAAGGAAACACTTCCAAAGAAAACCCAGTTTAAAGGGAAAAATGGGAGAAACCTCAGGGAGAGCAGCAGAGGAGGGATCCCTCTCCCAGGACGGACAGACGTGCAATAGATGCCGTGTGTAAATTGAAAAGATAATACATTTGCAACATAGGTAGTCCAAATGTTTGGAAATGCATGTGTGTATAATAGGAAGATGAATCCACGAGGATATCCATCCAGGACCTATGATCCAGGACCACAGCCACGACTCAAGATCCAGCGCTCGCGATCCAGGACACAGGACCGCAGGATCATCCATGACTCCGGATCCCGGCGTATATAGACAACAAAAAGAAAGACATGTGGGGAAGCTGGGTTAATCGGAACATGAGAGGACACGGGTACAGACAGAGAGAAGGAAGAAGGAAGATGTCCCCCGACAAACTAAGCCTATATCAGCAAAACTAGGGGCTGAATCTAATCAGCCCTAACTATAAGCTTTATCACAAAGGAAGGTCTTAAGCGCACTCTTAGAAACGGATAGGGTGTCTGCCGCCCGAACACAAACTGGAAGCAGATTCCACAAATGTGGAGCTTGATAAGAAAAGGCTCTGGCTCCCATTGTACTTTTAGAGACTCGAGGAACAACCAATGTAGTGGTCATCTTTGTTATATCCTTATATGCTTAAACCAAATGCTTCTAATTTCCTGAGATGTGCTGTTTTCTTCTATCTACTCTACTTTGGGTTTATTCCCAAGCGCTTCAAGGCCACAGAGCTGATTTGGCTACTGGGTTGAGACTCACACAAAGTCACACAAGAACTTCCCTACTCTGGGAACCGTTATGCTATCTGCCGCTCAAGGCCAGGTGTCTAATAACAATGTGACCGTGTGAAGACAGATTTCTAACCTTCTCACTCTTTCCTGTATATAAGCTTTGCTACCATATTGTATGGTGCACACTCACGCAGACTATTCTATGCTCTGTGAGACCTGTGTCTATTCTTATTGTATCTTATGTATTTGAAGCTTCAAATAAATAACCAGAAAGACAACTCTGTCTGATTCACCATTTATTTGTTTTAATCATAACAATTGGCGCTGCGAGCAGGGTCTCTGCAAGTTCGATTGGGGACACCTGGTGGTTGAGCTCCAGGATCCTCGGATCCTCCTCTACCTCGACAGAAACCGTACGGGACGAGAGGACCAGCGCCGGGGTGGAACCGATTGACTTCACGAGATCCAACGAACTCAAAAGGTAATATAACTCTGAAGTTATCTCCACTTCACCCCAGTGAGATGATCGTGAGCTGTTCATGAACTTGTCATGAAAAGTTCATGAAATATTAGTGAACCATATTCATGAACAGCTCATGAACAGCTCATAACAAAGTTGATGAACTGTTCATGAACTTGACATGAACATTAAATGGCACTAGGGCAGTTCATGAACTACTCATGAAACTCCTGTGCTGGAATGGTTCATGAACAATTCATGAAATGGAGTTTTCAGTGAGTGTGTAGGGATATTCAACCAAGAACTGTTCATAACAACTTCATGAACAGTTCATACCCAGTCACTGAATATAATTCAATGGCTGGCTATGAACTGTTCATGAACCATTGAAAACAACAATTATGTCAATCACAATGGAACTTTACTCAAATTAACAAACAAACATACATGTATACAGGTGGAGCACTACAATTAATCCTATCACTATTTGAAGCAGTTCTTGACACTCAGCTGCACAACATTTTTTGTTACGGGTCCCAAAAGCTTGGGTACCACAGCAACAATAAATGACTTCTGTAGAAAACAGAAAAGTGCAGCAGCAATAATTATACACAGGATCCGGTTGATCGTCTGGAATGCTTCTTATTCAAAATTCAAAGTACACAGTTACATTCAAATAGCTGAACTTTACAAACATCACATTTCTCCATTTAAGTTATCGGTCTGTCAATTACGGTATCTCAAGGAGACATTCAACATAGTCAATATAAATTATTACATTGCATTTAGCTGACGCTTTTATCCAAAGCGACTCACAATAAGTACATTCGACCAACAAAATACAAACTTGAAGAAAACAGAATCATAAAGTACATCAGGTTTCATAGAGCAACAACATTTCAAGTGCTACTCAGCTGGCTTCAGGTAAGCCAGTCCTTTATTAGTATATACGTGCTTTGTTAATAGTTCTATCCTCGAGGTGGAGTCGAAGGAGATGAGTTTCAGTCTGGAAGGTGTGTGAGCTTTCTGCTGTCCTGATGTCAATGGGAGCTCATTCCACCATCTTGGAGCCAGGACAGCAAACCCACGTGTTTTTGCTGATGGGAACTTGGGTCCCCCTCGCAGCGAGGGTGCAGCGAGTCGTTTGGCTGATGCAGAGCGTAGAGCACGTGCTGGGGTGTACGGTTTAACCATGTCCTGGATGTAGGAAGGGCCAGACCCATTCGCAGCATGGTACGCAAGCACCAGTGTCTTGTAGTGGATTCTAGCAGTTACCGGAAGCCAGTGGAGGGAGCGGAGGAGCGGCGTGGTGTGGGAGAATGTAGGAAGGTTGAAGACCAGACGAGCCGCTGCATTCTGGATGAGCTGCAGGTCGGATGGCACATGCAGGTAGACCAGCCAGGAGGGAGTTGCAGTAGTCTAGGCGTGAGATGACGAGAGCCTGGACCAGAAGCTGGGTCGATTTCTGGGTCAGCTGGGGACGCATCCTCCTGATGCTGTAGAGCGTGTATCTGCAGCAGCGGGTTGGAGCAGCTATGTTTGCAGTGAAGGACAGGTTGTTATCTATAAACACATAACGCTATCAAATAATACTTTCTATCAATATATCTATCTTTACCAAATATAACATATTATGGAGATCACAAAAATACACTGTCAATGTTAATAAACAAAAAACAAGGCAATGTGCCTGCAAGACTGCACTCAGGTAAACAAAACATATTACCCGTGCGTGGCAGCTAACCTGCCTGCGAGCCTTCGCTCAGGTCACATTTACCCAGGTGCGGCTGAAGCCCGCGAAAATGGCATCTATTGTTGCCGACAGTTTAGTATTTTTAAAATACCGTTACTATGTCAAACATGCTCAAAACCTTCTGACACACTCTCCTAAACATCTCCAACATCATATCTAATTCACACAAGTTAACATCGATCATTTTCATCATGGACTGACCTGTAGAAAACAGAAAAGTAAGCAGCAATAATTATACACAGGATCCGGTTGATCGTCTGGATTGCTTCTGAGGAGGGGGCGGAAGTGTCCCCCCTAAAATAACCCAGATGTCACCGCTCACCTGCCAAAGGTTCCACCTTGGCGCTACTTACTCGTACTGCTTCTCAAACAGTACAGATAAACCATAAAATGATATGAATGTCACCAAAATAAATACAGATAATGTTCAGTTTCAAATTCACTATTGTTTTGTTTTAAGATTAAAAGTTTTAAAAAAGAAAGAAATGTTCAAATAGTAGATGAATATCCAAGAGGTCTTTAAAATCATCACACTGATCATCAAAAGTTCATAAAATGCTCATGAATATTCCAAAATATTCTGAACTTGCCACAATCATCCAAAATTCATGAAAAGTTCATGAAATACTCATGCACACTTTTTGGGGTTTTAATTATAATGTTGTGATTGGCTGGATCATGAAAAGTTCATAAATTGCTCATAAAAGTCTGTCATGAGCAAAACAGGAACTTTATATGAATGAACAATGTTCATAACAATTTCATGAACTGCTCTTTAAAATGGTTCATGAGCATTTTAAGAATGTTGGTTCATGAACATGACAAGTGAACATATAATGAGTTGTTCATGAATGTTTCATGAGTGCTCATGAACAGCTCATAAAGTCATGAACTCCATCTCGCAGGGGAAGTCCTGTGGCAAACTGCAGCACATCCCCCAGGCCGAGAGGTCTTTCTCCACCTGTTGAAAACATTAGAGAATACTTTGAGGACAGGACCAAATCATGTAGCATTTACTTTGAGAGATGAGTTTCACATTATAAAGTCTAAAATGGCCTTAACATGTACCAACACTTAAACGTTGATAATCCAAAAACTGCAAAAGATATCAAAAATCTGAATACGTTTAGTTTAATAGCTGAATGTCTTGAGACCATTCTACAGTTCAAATTAACCATTCAGCTACACACGCATGTTCAGCAGGAAATGCATTTTCTAGTTAATGAATACGTTAATATGAATTTGAAGTCCTTAATGTTCATTTCCCTATCGACACTTAGTGTTAGGAATGCGATGTGTGTTAATGTGTTGGTTCCTTGATTAGTTTCTTACCCTCCACTGTCTGCAGCCAGTCCCTCCAGGAGCCAGTTGTCCTGGCTTCCATCCGTCTCCTGTTGGACCCCTCCACCGACAGACTGGACACTCCGAAGGCCCTATGGATGTCTTCAGCTTCTAGAGGGGTGGTGTCTTCAATGAAGACTGTTCTGAGCGCAATAAGTTTGCTCCACTAATGTGAAACCGTAATTTTAAGAAGAAAGAGAGAGAACATTTCTAAGTGTTAGTGATTGTTCTGAGACGTGTTGTGTTACAACCTGCTTCCATTGTTTATTGTGTGAACATGAACATGTGAAATTAATGTTAACCTCTTGTAGTTCAACCTGTTCATTCCCATCTACCTGACATGGTCAGCTTATAAGTAGCCATAGAAATGATGAACACCATGCTGCTCTGCTTCCTGTTGGAGGGCTTCTAACGTCCATCGCAGTGATGATGGAGGACGGCCGCCAGCAGCTCCTCCCTCTGTGAGAGATCAGATATAAATCTCATTCCACCCATAAGGGAGAGCTCCTCCAAAGCCTCTCCCACCGCCTCTCTGGCCGCCTCCACCGTGGTTGCCTCTGCAATCTAATTGAGAAATGTTAACATATGTTTGATGACATTATGCAACAATAAAAACATGTAATTGTTCATCCATATAAAGTTGCAAAATATATTCTTATAACGTATAAAATAATACTCAAGGATTTCAAAGGTTTTTGTTGATTTCATAAATCTAGATTATTCTATATATTCTTTAGATCTAGAGTAAATATGCTATGTTATGATTGAGCACATAGCTTTACACAACACAAGCTGCTAAATGGATTAATACAAGTACAAAAAGTACTTGCCTTTTGCAATTTGGCCTCGAGTCCCACGTCGCACACTAGATCCAAACGAGCAGGGGTAGGTGGTAAGCCGCATGCCTGGTGGAACAATCGGCTGACAAGAAATGCGGCGACACCAACGCCTGTAGCCGGCACCCCACTGACATTTGGCCCATGATCTTGTAGAGTCCTTTCTGTAAGGCTGAATGTGAAAAGAAAATATTACACAGTGACCATAACATGTTTTCATCCATGCAATGAGTCCTGATATTAATCAGATTCACGTTAGGGAAAGCTGTATCACTAAAATATATTTTTCAAAGGTAAACATTGTTTTATTATAATTCATTTGACATCATTATTGCTTTGGTCCTATTTTATGCATATTCAAATTAAAGAAATTACAATGCATGACATTTACTTTCCCAACTTCCCAACACTATCCAGGGCCAGTGTCCTCCTCTCCTCAGGACCCTCACAGATCGAGTAGGCCGGTATCTGCCTCATGAGGAGAGTGCAGAACTCTCTTGTGGCCCCCCTCAGCCACTGCACCCTCTCCAACCCCCTCGATGTCTACGAAAACCACATCAATGCGGGCTTCCGGGTCGAAAGTAGACCTCGCAAAGGCTCTAAGGGCGCAATCCAACTCCTCGCCACGAAAAACATTAATTTGATTGGCCCTTGAAGATTGTTCTTTGATTTTGGCCTGTAACCCGTTAATGTCGTTTCCAGTTCGTGAACATACGGTCTGTAAAAAGCAAATAACATAGAAATAATATTAACAGACAATAACAGTATTTTACTTGAAGACAACCGGTGAGACCTTAAATGTCAAGTTCTATGTCTGTCATTTCGACTGTGGCGACTCCTCGTCAAAGCAGAGCTTGTTTACCGTGTCACTGTCACAGCTGGAACATGATTTCAGCAGATATCGATTACTCACAAAGGGGGTGAGCTGGGGCTGTGCAGTGGGGACGTGCTATCCATCGCTAATGGACTGCGCACTGGGGAGGGGATGTCTGACGATAGTGATTCCTGAAAAGAGAACAGCCAGTCAGTGCTATCAACACACCGTCTTGAGTCCGGATCTTTGTGAGCCTGCTTGGAACACTGACATGGATCATTTTGAATCAGAGGAATTGGGGATGACGGCACTTATTGTCAAGTATTTGTCATTATATTCTCTAAATTACAAATATTTGTATTTATAATATACCTCATCCTGGGCAGGAACCACATCTTGGTGGGGAGGTCTGACCTCAGATGTGGAGGGGATGTCCAAAAACCTGGGGGGGGGCTGACCCCAGATGTGGACAGGGCGACTTCATCCTGCTATAGAAGATTGTTATTTAGATATACAGAGATCAATGTTTAATTAGTATTATTTTACCTTCTTCTAATAATTTAACTTTCCTTTACTTTTGGCCTGATACAAAGGTCGGACCTTCCCAGGGCATGATTCACTGTTATATCCCTTGGACAAAGGGCATCAATTGAAGTGAATCGCCGAGCACTTCCCACCATTCGGCAAAGGTCAAAATGTGTAGGGACATCAGGGACCTGTTCCCGAAGGGCCTCAAGACATCGGACAGAATCCAGGTCGCTGTTCACCACAACTTTGCATGTTGCAGAGACATCTGGGAAAACATGAAAACACAGCTCTGACATAACCTGAATATTAGTTGAAACGTCTAACATTAAAGTCACAAAAAATTATATTTTTATGACGCATTTAATTATATAAATCTATATATGTTTATTCATAAAAAAGTTAATTAAGAGCTACTTGCGACCTGAACACATCCTTGTAGCAATGTAGGACAGAAACTTTGATTGTTCGCTGCCTTCTCCTTGGCCTTCCTCTTGCTCGGCTCCTCACAGGCCTTCCCCCCTCCTCCCGTCGAAAAACATGTCAAACCTATGAAGTGTTTAAATAAAGCACATTCTGTATGTTAGCCCTTATGCCCTCCTCAAATGTACTACCCTCTACCCATCTTGACATGCCACACCTGTGAGGTGGGATGGATTATCTCGGCAAAGGAGAAGTGCTCACTATCACAGATGTCTTCAGATTTGTGAACAATATTTGAGATAAATGGTTATTTTGTGTATATAGAAAATGTTTTAGATCTTTGAGTTCATCTCATGAAAAATGGGAGCAGAAACAAAAGTGTTGCATTTATATTTTTATTCAGTGTATATTAATTACCCTGTATCAACAATGATGCAAAACAAGTGACATTTTATCTTTTTTAGAGACATTTAGCAAAAAAAAAACGCCTCTGGGAGTATTTACCTTAGTGCTAATTCAGACGCTTGGCTTTAGACTTCTGTTTTGTTTCAGTAAAAATGGTTAATATAGCTTAGTGCGTCAGTTAGCTGAGTTTCTTCCCGTTAAGTGGGTATGACACATTAATAGGTTGTTAAAGTTAAGGAGACTGTCGGGGTTAACAGCTGAAACATGACAATAGCGCCAAAATCAACTACACATTATGTAATTCATGCTAATTATTCATAACTCAGCGCAAGTGGAGGCTGCAACGCTAAAGTAAAGAAGAGCACCTTACCCTTTGCATGCGAAGACAGAAATGAGGGAGAGAACTAACGTTCACAGACGTCAAGTTATGATGCGTTCAAACGCCACTTATAAAATACATTCTTTCGCCCAAAACTTCTAATAATTTCTGAAATAAATCTGCCTGCATATAAACTCAAGGAACTATTGGATTTTCATTCAGAAATTGCTTTGAAAATAATAATTATTAACGTTAGTATTTATTTTGTATGCTCATGGCTGGTAACGGCCTATAGGCCCTGAACTGCTTTCAACAGCAGTTTCAAAACAAGCCAGTTTTAATAGGCGTTTTTGATTGGCTGTTTGTCTTTGTGGTTGTTTAAAATAAATAGCTTTTTTTTAATACTCTGGTTGGCTCATGTGCTCGATTTGAAAAAGTATACAGTATTTATACAGAACTTGCATCTTCTGCCTCTTATTCGCCAAGAACAAAAAAGCGACAGAGCCAAAAATGGATTCCAATGGTAAATGGACGAACTTGCGGCAGACCACACTTCCACGCTCACCGGCAGGCACCGACTGGCCATCGGGAGGACCGGGAGGGTGTGTGGCAGAGTCCTGCACGGGTCTGATTTTCAAGACCCGCTCCCGCGACGTCCAATACCGAACCTGCCCCGCTACCCGCACATATTGCCAATTAGTTCCGCGACCCGACCCGACGGCACAAGATCTGCAACCTGACCCGAACCCGCATATATATGAGCAGTGAAATAATTTACAGAATTCACAGAGCACGATTAAAGGGGAATGGAGCTCCCGAGGGAGAGCGCTGCGCTGCCTTAAATACAAGCTGTAGGACTTTGAGGAGCTGTCCAGTAACTCTTACGGCCCGTCTACACTACAGCGTCAAGAGCGTCGAAAGCTCCAAGCAGCTCCAAGCTGCCCATTCACTTTCAATGGGGTGACGTCACGTAGCCGCGCTTTTTCGCCGAACTGAATTGTGGGTAGCCGAGCGAGGCGTCTCAGGCGACCCAGGCGACTAGAAGTTGAACATTGTTCAACTTCTGGTCGCCTGGGCGCCGGAGTAGCCAGCGCCAGCCAATCAAATCCCGTTTCCCAAAATCTGACAGCTGAAGCGCCAGCCAATCAAACCGCGTCTAAGCTGGGAGAGATATCCCGCCGTTCATTTCTATATTTCAAAAAAAGTCGGAGGAGAAACTAACTATTGCCGTAGCGAATCACCCGGTTTTGTATGACCAGACCCTCTTCACCTCCCGGGATACAAACCGGAGGAACCAGGCATGGAGGGAGGAGGCAGAGACAGTGGGGGAAACTGGTAGGTTTTCGCCTGTTTGGTGAGTTTATATATATATTGCTCGCATAAAATCCCCGGGGTTTTTGCTTTGTATGTCGGGGGCGGGAGATGAACAATGTTCAACTTCTGTCGCCTGAGACGCCGGAGTAGCCAGCGCCAGCCAATCAAATCCCGTTTCCCAAAATCTGACAGCTGAAGCCGTAGCCAATCAAACCGCGTCTAAGCTGGGAGAGATATCCCGCCGTTCATTTCTATATTTCAAAAAAAGTCGAAGGAGAAACTAACTATCGCCGTAGCAAATCACCCGGTTTTGTATGACCAGACCCTCTTCACCTACCGGGATACAAACCGGAGGAACCAGGCATGGAGGGAGGTGGCAGAGACAGTGGGGGGAAACTGGTAGGTTTTCGCCTGTTTGGGGAGTTTATATATATATTGCTCGCATAAAATCCCCGGGGGTTTTTGTTTTGTATGTCGGGGGTGGGAGATTCATGTGATTGGTTGTTGGTCGGGTTGCTTGAATAAAATCCCCAAGCTCCAGACACGCCCAGCTCCAAGCTATTTTTGAAGCTGTAGTGTGGACGCTCCGTTACTGAAAATAAACTATTCATTTGTTGCGTTTCCCCTAAATGTTCAGCTGGACGATGTATTTGAGCTGCTGACATCATGCAATTATGAACACACGCAGTTGCGTATTTGGCTCAAAAAGTGTTGGATGTTAATAATAATCAAGTAGCCTAACCTGTGGCGTTTAAAGTGGTAATTGTTGGCCATTTCATATGTGAAATTTGGATAGTATGTTTTAAAACGAAGGTAGCCTAATCCAGGAAATACAATGCCTAAATTATGCCGTTCACTCCATTTTAATTATATTCATGTAGACACATTAATTAGATGGTCCTCCGCCCCTCCCAAAAAACGTGACTTATTAGAAACGGAGCGTTATCATATTGTTATGCAACACTCACGTGCATTTATTTGGTTTCATAATGTTAGTCATTATGGCTGACGATATAAAACGAATTGAAGCCACTGAAACCAGTGCAATTGCAACAAGGCGGCCGCGGCCTATGTCTGACACTTTTAAACAGTTTAGAACAGTACTCCTCTTCACGCCTGAAATAATTAAATGGAGGCCCACTTTAGAGAACACGGGAATATTAAATAAATACAGAGACAACATAACAATTTGGAATGAACATTTTATTCACTATTTTTAGTCACTCGCTCCAGCATTAAAGCCACCCGATCCAATCGGTCACTGTAAAGCAAACCAAAGCCAATGGACTGAGTTTGAGGGACATTGTGTAAAACTGTACACAATCAAAAAATAACTCATTGGATGAACTCAATTCAATTGTGGGCAGGATTTCCATCCAATAAATAATCGTAGCCCCAACTGAAACTAAGAACATCCATTTAATAAAATGTCATTGAGTTAGTCCAACTCATTTTTATCAAATAAAGCTGAAATTAAATGAATTTACATTTGTCCAACTCAAACTAATATAATGAATTGGTAAATAAATAACGTAAAATATAATTGTTTCACTTTATCCCCCACTAAGACACTCATGACACAAAACCTGGTTGAGATATTTGTATTGAAAATTCTCAGATAACAATTACAGCTTGAGGTGGATAGCCAGTGCTCACTTTACTCGTCTGTCTGCATTTCTTTTCTCATAAAACACATCAAACAGACTGAGCAGGAGATAAAAGCAATAATAATGCCAATCATGGATGAGGAAGGTAACAGTAATCCTCAATTCAACATCAATATGTATATACACATCTCAATATTAACTTTACTTGAATACACAGAGCAAGATGTACAAATATTTGTTTAAAAGAACAATTTTAAAGTGGTGCAAATAGCACTCCCGTAACAGTGCCGAAACTGGTGACATGTGAACCCCCAGCTATTCTAGATCTCCCAAACAACAAAGAGTCTATAAAAGGTGGAGGCTTTTTTTTGGTTATATTTTATATATATATATATATATAAAGGGAGACGCCTGGACACGCCTACGAGCAGCACACAACAAAGACCGCTAAATGGGTGGCGACAGCTTGCAGGCCAATCAACATCGTGGAGGACGAGGGGCCGCGTGATATAACTCGGGTCGCATCCAACGACTGCACGTATGAATCGCCTTCCAGAGCCACCACTGGGTCGAAAACACACAACTTGTATGAAGTCCAAAAAGCGAAGTAGAGGATTTAAGAAAGACTCACCGGAGACTATTGGACTTCACTCAGTGAGGACAGGCACCTCGGGTCACAGCGCATTCTGTTGACCCACAGTGGGAACTTCAGTCTCATGGCAGCTATGGAAACAGAGGAGCGGCATTTTGCCAACACACACACACACACACACACACTTTGTATTGTATGAGAGGTTCCAGGTTGAATTGAGGGTGTTGTGTTTAATATTCTTCAGAATATTTGTCATTGTTCAAATGATAAACAAAGTTTTGCATAAAGCATTTTGTCCACTCATATGTGACCTGCTCCATCGAAATCAGTCGCATTGACCCGAAGACACATTTAGAGTAGTCCTAGCGTTCTAATGATATCAGGATTGTTGTTGTTCTCCAAATATTAAGTGAAATATGTCTCATTATATAATGACTTTCACCGAGTCATCATTTTGAGAGAAAGGCCTTCAAAGTTTCCTCTCCTCTGGAATCCATCGATCTGATTGGTTATTAGCAAATGATCCAAATACTACGGAGGGAAGATATTTTCGTTTGGATTACTGGTCTGGGGGAAGCTTGCGAGTGTGTGTGTGTGTGAGAGTGTGTGTATATGTGTGTGTGTGTGTGTTTGTGTAATTTTGCGTTTGTGTGTATTGTGTTTGTTTCCCGGGGAAAACCCTCAGGAGAAACACCGGCTGTTGTTACGCCTGCTGTGACGTCAAGTTACTCCGCTCTCCGCTTGTAATTATGCCGAAGCTTCAAAGTTGTATTTCATCTGAATTTGCAGAAACAAGTTTAATATTCTGAAAGCCAAGACTTTGTTTATTTTAAATCAGATGAAAACAAACTGTAACGGACCCTGCCGTGTTATCCATGATTACTCTCCGCGGACATTCATAATGTCAGCCGGAGGGAGGGGGGGCGGCGCTGCGGAAGAGCAGATTGCCTGTCATCTTCCCTTTACAAGCTTAAAGAATGTACTTATCGTGAGTTTGGAAATAAAAGTTTCATATTCTGAAAGCCAAGACTTTGTTTGTTTAAAATCAAACAAAACACCCGAACCCCGAAAAAATTGTTTTTTACGCAAATCCACGTTTATTCTGAAATGAGCCGTTGAGACTTCCGACTGATTTCGATAGAGCGGGTCACATGTGTTGATAAGAGTATTCAAAAAAAATATCCCTCTAAGGAACATTTAGAACAGATACAAAATGTGCGATTAAATATTTTAATCGACTGACAGCCCTAATAATATATGTGACGACCCCTGCTTTACTCTCTCCTGTGTGTGTGTGTGTGTGTGTGTGTGTGGCCCTTTAACGATCTCCCTTCCTCCCCATCAGCACTGATTGAGGGCACCTGGCTGCCGGTACCTGAGGACTGAAAGGCCCGAGCCAGAGTCTCGTTCGCGCTCTCTGCTGGAGGATCTGTTTGAGAGCAGCACCTGATTTATGCTTTTGTTTCCCTTCGTCTTAGTTTGGCCTTCAAACACCTTGCACCACGCCATGTGCACACACCCACACCACTGATCTTACTGATCAACACATCCCATCAGCTCTTTTGTTGAGCGGTTATAATAAATATCTTTCCTTATATCGTTTTGTTATGGCCAAGAGCCAGGCCGTGACTATAGAGAGGCGAAGTCCCTCCCCTTCCGGGGAGCTCCATGGGACCTTATTTCGGAAAAAGTATGTATTGAAGTCAATGGAGAGAGAAATATTATCTTTCGATCCCGTTTGAATTGTGCCACGAATTACACATATGATGTTTGTCAATTTAAAAGATCATTTTGCAAATCAAACAATAAAAATGTGTCGTAAAACTGTGAAGTAACACTTTGTTTGTGTGAAACGCTCAATGAACTACATCTCTGGTCTCGCAGAACAACACACGTCACCAAGATGGCCGTCACTACTGTCTTGTCAAAAAAGGGATTGACTACCCTCACTATCACCCAATGAAACACGTCCAGAAGAATGTCATGCGAAGCTGCCTGCCTGCCTTCCTTTGATTCTCTCTGAACTGCCTGGTCTTTTTAATGTTTAATGGCAACCATTAGTGCAGATAGCATGAAGTAGAAAAGATCGCAGGTGCTAATGTAGCGTTAGCATTTCTCCCCCGGGCTTAAATGGTGTGTTATAGAATGATCACACCGGTGACAGTACTCTTCAAAGGGTTCACGAAACATGACGACTACTCTTACTGTTTAACATGTTGGGTTACTTAATGTTACTTCATGTTAAGGCTAACTAAAATGACAAGGCTGTATTGCTAACTAACGTGCTAGCTACTAGCTAGGTAGCTAACTTGATCCAGCCACTCCTGGTCCTTTCATCAGACGGGAAGCGAAAGAACGAGCAAGACCCATTGCTGGTATGATAACAACCTGGTACTAAGCACACAGGCATCGTGTTAAAGAAATACATCAGTAAAGTGGAGCTTCTGTATGAAAGCAATGTAAAGATTTGTATTGAACAAATCGCCGAATTCTGGGGGTTTCAGCGGCCAAACACAGCAGTTAAAAATAAGCAGCCAGAGATATTTCCCTCCATCGCCTCTGTGAGCACGGCTCCAGCAGCAGCCGGGGGTGTGTGTGTAAATACCTCCCCCGTCTGGGTGGCTGCAGCTGAGAGGAAGAAAGTCACAGCCTTTTGTCTATAGCTTTAACTCACACCACCGCCATCTCTATTAAAAATAATTAATCTAATTGATCACAGGTGGGCAGTGGCAAGCAAGCGTAGAAACAAAACTGTGTTTCATCGTTGGGATGAACTCGATGGCGGGTGTATAGGCTGGTCGTGTAGGACTACAGTTAACTGGGCTGTTTTTGGAGAGAAAGGGTAGCGGAAAAAAGTCTATGTTCTCCTGGTCGGGGGATCATAGCGCCACTAACTAGTGGTGTCGCAAGAGGATAAGCTAGTTATCGCTTTTGGACGGTCTTCAGGCACGATCTTAGCACTTGTACAAGGGTGGATTCGCCTGTGCTCCATTTCTATAATTCCCCACCCCCTCTGAAGCCTCCCAATTCGGACTAAATTGAGCTGGATGAACTTTGCTGTCGCGCTGGTGTTTATTGCGAGTTCATGTTTGTTTCTATATTGGTTTGTCCCGCCCTCTTGTGTATGCTTTGTAACAACTAATAATGAATCAGTCCATAGCCAGGGGAAAATGAACTCAACTTTAGTTATCTCACCAAAAGTAAATGACTTGAGAAAAATAAATAATGTAAAGATGTAAAGCAAAATTATACATTGTAGTATAAATGTGCTGCAAAGGGAAAATAAATAGCAAAAGAGTGTTTTGTGTCCTGCGTCTGTCTTACACCCGGGACCCTCAGAGGCATCACTGCGGGTCATAAATACCGGCCTGAAGAGATCAGGGTTGCAAAAAATCTGTCCGCTCAAATAGGTCAATGTTGTATTATTTGTTTCATTTATTCTTAATCTATGTATTGTATGGTAATAATGAATAAAAACGTAATGTATTGAACACATTCCGAAACAAAGCAGATAAGACAGAACCAGACTCAGACATGATACTCATTGTGGTTGAAACCTTTTGCGCTGTTGCTGCAAAATGAAAACTTTGTTGATTGTCTGTTCCAACTGGCCACTGGAATCAGATAATTGATATGTTTAGTCTAGTTTCCTTCGAGTTCAGTCTAAGCGACGAATTATTTCTCATAAACATTCGCACCGCTGGTTTTAAACCTTGAACAGACAAGCTGCTCACACACACACATGCACACACCCACACACACGCACACACACACCCCCACACACACACACATGCACAGAAATATGAACACACCACACAAGAGTTAAGGTCGAACTTAAATATGTTTACTAAATGTTGTAACGTATATAAATAAAGAATAAATGAACACATCCAAAGTACAGAAAAAAGACACTATGCCTTCCTAACTAGTTCCTCAAAGAGCTTGAGGGATTTGGCGGAGGCTTCCTCCGAGGCTGCCTGCTGGCGGTTGAAGCGGTCCTCCTCCTTGACCGCCTCTGCCTCCAGGAACTGGAGTAAAGCGCTTTTTCTTTTTTTCCGGGGAGGGGGACCGGCAGAGGTGGATGGCTCAACACACTCCTGGCTGTCCGAGCCAGACTCTGTGGCCTCCTCATCCTCCACGGTGGCCTGGCTCTGGACAGCCTCAGTGGATGTTGAGCCACTGCCAGAAAATACGGCCATGTGGCTGCTGTGGCCGAGTCCATCAGGGTGGGAGGGTCGATGGATGGCCTCCCACCGATGGCCTCATGCATGGCCTGTCGGTCCCTGACCCGGTGGGGGGGCATCTCAACTCCTACACAAACGAGAGGTAAAGTTAAACAAAAGCAGCGAGCAGACACAGCCATGGTTTCAGACACACATGAGTAAACGAAAGAATGATAACACATTACAAGGCAGAATTAGAGACATACAACTTACTGTCAAGCCAGGCAAAGTGTGCTTCCTGCAGAAAGTAGTCCTCTCTCACCACCTCCCAGAACCGTTTACATGTAAGAGCCAGGGTCACCATCCTCCAGCACCACAAGGACGAAGATCTTCAATAAAGTCTCCGCAGGCAGCTGTGAACATGTAACGAGAGTCATTACAAAATATTGTTTCCATCATCAACTTGTAACAAGGACGGTGTCAAAGGATCTTTCATTCTATAACCATCACATTTGTGTCTTACAGATAACATAACTACTCTGCCAGTGAAACGTTTTTGTATTGCCCTCGGCAGATTTGGTCTGGGCCCGCTCGATTGTAATTGGATTTCACTGCCCCCTTAGTTGTGGGGCACCAATCAGGGCCAGCATGCAACATTGCAAATGTTGGGTGGGTTTATCCTCAGAGAACTTTTTTTTTAAATCAGCCCTTGGAAATGCAGGTTCCAGACTAATATCTATACGCAGTGATATTAGTCTGGCTATGCCAGGCTACAGATAACATACTGCATTGTATGTAGTTATTGTTGAGTATCGGATGAAGATACAGCATTTACAAAGCGGAAAGCTAGGATGTCTACATGGAGCTCACCTCTAACTGTTTATGCGACTGAAGTGAATTGCTTAGATGTGCTTCACATAAAAATATCACAGTATAGCCACTTGCCTGCAAAATGCCAACGGCCATTCCCTCTGGCTCCTCCATCTTGGAATGTTTAGAGGGGACAGGTTCCTTGAATGAGATACATATTACCTAATGGCTTCGTAGGTGTCAACACACGTTTCTTGGCTCTGTAAAACGTTTATTTCTTACCATGGTGACCTCATCGCACCGTCTCTTCCTGGGGATCCTCGTCAACGGTGTCACACTTCCGCTGTCAATCCGTGTCCTCGTCTGTTGGCCCTCCACTGTGAAGTGGGCACATCTACGTCCATGGCTGGAGTACATCCAATCCAAATTACATTGCTGACAGATTATTGCTAATAATATCTTTACAGTTTTTTAGATTATTTAACAACACTCGTTGAACCTGAAGAGTATCCACCACCAGTGTGCAGCACCACCTCCTCGAACAGGGCATGTCATGCTGAAGAACAGAAGAGGCTGTTGCGCAAAGCCTTGTCCCCTGTGATATTGTGAGTCCAGGAAGAGAAGCTCTCCCTTTAATGGCTTCATAACCTATAGGGAAAATAGTCAAAGTATTCACCATTACACCACAGATGAAGCCAATGGACACCACACAGCTACAGATCAAGTCAATGCACACCAAATATAGCTCATCTACATGGTCACAACATGATCAGTCTTTCATTCAGGGTGGTTTTGCAATCAATACTAAAGAGTCACTTACACACAGAACAAAGTGCCCTGGGATCCACAGGGGGAAATCAAGGCATCCCTCTTGTGAGAGTCCACCTTAAACGGAAATATTGCAAATATGTAGTTATTATTAAGGTGTTTTCCCCCCACACTCATCTTTGAAGTCACTTTTTAATACAAACCGCACATCCCTGGTACTTACTGGAAGAGAGAGTCGAGCGTCACAGTGATTAGGTGCCAGCCAGGTAGGTGGAACATGTAGATCCACTACGAAAACATCTTTGCCCTGTAGAAGATATGTCTATCAATAAATACATTTTTTTCAATCAAATGTGTCACACACATATATACACACCTGATACTGCATATACATATATACACACCTGATACTGCATGGCTTCATGTATGAGCCTCAAGCACGCAGTTCCCACCTGTAAAGACATCACTGTAATCATAATTCCAGAAAAGTGCAATAACTTCAGAAATTCTGACTAAAAATGTTCCCCACCATGGAGTCCATTTCCCGTCTTAGTCCCAGGGTGACGAGGTTCTCTCTTGTGAGGCACGTATGACAGTCTTTGACGATGAGCTCCTCCATTGGTCTGGTCTCATCAAGAACATAGTTGACCTACACATTACAAAGACATGCAAGCAGTGTCAAACAAATAAGGAATTAAAACAAGATGTTACATAATGATGGAAGACACATCCGAAGTGTTATTTGTACATATTGATTAGCAGCCGACATTTACTGAAAGGATGCGTCCGTCTCTCGTCTGGTTCATTACAAACTGTTACAGTTACAACCTTAATCAGTACCGCACATCTTATTACTCAATTCAACCAACCAAGCTAGCCATGTTGTCTATCCGAATCCATACCATATTATTTGATTAAGTTACAGTATGTAGGGCAGGCCTACTTATATTGCCAAGATAATACAACAGTACACAAGCATCATGCTAAGTGCTGGTTAGCATCACAGCATATACGCTAACCTTAGGTCAATTAGATGATCAGCTTTGGTAACACAAATCAGTATTGTTACCGAGCCTGATAATCTATTGACCTATCTAAGCTTAACGTTATTACAACAGTAGAGTAGGCCTGGTTGCAAACGGGACTATAGGCCCACGTGTTTATAGCATCATGCTAAGTTAGCATTTAATACCACAAACATTTTTACCACATACAACTATTATTTACTTTATTAAGGCTTAACGAGGTTGGACAGTCGATGTTGTACTTTGATAACGAGACAATTGTGTGT